>SMMQ01001489.1:0-11274 GCA_008271595.1 [Pythium] brassicae (nom. inval.) | reverse complement strand
TACCGGTATTGCTATCGGTAACCGTGTCCCAACGGTACACACCAGAGATGATGTGGTTCACATCGATCTCCATGTAATGGGATTGGAGAGCCCATTACAGCAGCTCCTTCTTTGATGCCGGCAGCTTGCGATCCTCACTGCTGCCGCAGTCGCAAACTGTTGCCGCTGCAACACGTACAGGTCAGGCTTTGCATCTGCGATCTGTGCGCGAGCCGTTAGCTTCCTTGCTTGATCTGCGGCTGATTGTTACCGCCGCCTTATGCTACTTGGCGCATCCGCTGGGCTGCCGCAGGTCGCGCTCGATCGCCACAGAGCACGAGCTGCTTATTGCCTGCTCGCTCTGCGGCTTGATGCTGCCGCCGCCGCCTTGGTGCTCCTCGCTGCTGGCTCGTCTGCGTGCACGCCGTGCTCTGGGTCTGCGCGCTGGATGCGTAGGAGACCTCTGGAGGATTTGAGACCTTTTATGGTCGCCATTCGTCCAATCAGCTGCTCTAAAGTGAAGTTTTTGAGCTGCTGGATTTCAGAGTGTGAAGATCTTCAAACTCGCGCAACTTGACTTCTCTTTTTCTGAAGATCTGAATGTGAAGCAGTGTACTCTCGGTTATCACTTCCCATACCGAATAGGGAAGGTGGAATATCGATAATATCACTTCGGTCTCGGTGTCTTCATTTCAGGGGTGGCCATGGGTTAAACATTCTATCTTTATATGTGTATCGGTAATCGTATATCAAGGTTAATCACTGTCTAAAGTACCGGTAGTACGGTTAAACGGATAAATATTCTATCTTTGACCGTACTATAGGTACAATCAGAACCCAATGGACACATAATTAGATCGTTCTCGCTCTCTACCTCGGAAGATTCAGTTGCTTTTACCTGTTTCAACAAATTTGCAGAAATGCTTCGTATTTTTATGTTCTAAAATGAAGCGAGAAAATTGCTCGCTCATTTTAAGATAGAACATTTGTTCGGCTTGTTTACGATATCCGTTGAATAGTGAGAACATCTCTCAACCCATTGAACGATTTAAAACTATTGTATTCCTTTAGTAAATCCGGACGATTACTTAGTATGGACACTACCGGTTATTATAATCGAATATTGACTCACAAAGAAGGATTATAATCAAGTAAGCTCATAATATAAATTTAGAGCATGCCGATAAGCACTTTGCATTTTACTTCTTTCACACCATATAAGAAGTCAAACAATCACTGTCCAGATGTTGCATTTGGAGTGTCCGGATTTACTAAAGGAATACGGTAAAGCTCGTTCAATGAGATGAAATATGAGACCCCTCAAAACAACAGGATACAAGTGGCATTTTTGAGGTTTTTGCTAGAGGCCTTCAAAGTCAGCGGATAAAATCCTTCCAAAAACTCAGAGTGGAGAAAAACGGAAAAATAGTGCTGAGGATCAATTTGAATTGGGTTTAATTTCACTCGATTTAACCATGTTTAGCACAGTTCCAAATACATCTAAAGACTGTTCAAAGTCTCATTTGAAAGAGCAAAATTCACTAAGCATTTATATACCGAAATCTAAAAACTCATTTTTGGTACTTAACCGAGGTAGCTTTTTCGAGAGACTCGATTTCAGCAACCAAAACTGCGATATTTAAGCAGAGGCCCAATGGATAGCTGAGAAAGCGAGGTATTTCGGCGTATGCGCGGTTAAAAAGCCTCAAAAATGCCACTAGTATACTTTTCTTTTGAGAGGTCTCATATGTTCTCCATTCTCAATACCGGTAGTTTTTTAATTTATCAATATCTGGAAGAAGTTAACCCTCCAATATGGGTCGGCCGAAAATGCTGACTTCACCAGTCATTTGTCGATTGAGCTCAAACTTGCAGGGCATATTCAATAGTGTGTTTGAGGAACCTCACCAAAGTTTCGTTTGCTAGATCGACGTGGTCTTGGAGATAAAGCCTGCTCCGTCAACACCCCCCTCCCCCTCGCTCGCATTTTCTTTTTCTTTATGGCACTGGTTGTTGTACCAGACCGGAGTATCTTCTTATACACATTTTTTATACATTCCGATTGAATTTTCACGTATAATGTATACAAATATGTAGTAGGGGAAGGGTTATCGCCCTTCCGGCGAAAGGAAAAAAATAACGCGTTGTAGCACTTCGCCTTCGGCTCGCTCTCCTGCCCAGGTCGATGCACTCCGCTTCGCTCCGTGCATCTCGGCGCCGAGACCGGTGTATGCTGGGGTACTTTTCATGCTTCGCTCGCTATCGTAGTCTTCTTCCCAGACCATTCGTTGCGTTTTTGTGTGGATTCTCTTTTAACAGTGGTACCTCTCAAATGTGAGTACATCCTTCTGGACGAGACCAGTTCCAGTCCGGCACACCATACACTCTCTTTCTTTATCCGTGAGGTGGCCAATGCTCCAATAAACGATTTCAGTCAAGAAAGAAATTTTCGGGTACTTTATAACATCGGTTCTCTGGCTTAAGTACACCGGATTTGGCCGATTCAGGGAGGTGCTCCCAAAATCGTGAAATCCGCTAGAGCGAACTAGCGCATGGGAGATACATGGTTGGAAAGACCGTCATTTCGCGATGCTGTTGGTACCCTTGGTTGCTTTAGAGGGGCAATAATCGTCGCACAGCCCGTCCTCGCGCACAGCCTCCACAGCGTGGTGGGCACATGTGTTTTTCTTGCAAGAGCCTTTTTATATTGAATATTCCGCTTCAAATACAGTAACATCACACATATACGTGGTAATATTTTGTGTCGAATACACAAAAAGAGTACTTACACACAAGAAGACACGCGTTGGGCGCTGCCATTCGATGCGCCGTCAGCCTAGACAGCATCCACGCATCGCTGCCAGCGCAACTGACAGCACCCCTCAGCCGACCACAGACACGGAGGACACAAGCTAAGCACTGCTGGACAAGCCATACCGCACCCACTTCAGATCCCCGCGGCCATTCCTCCATCCAACACGCGCCTGCCAACACATCAATCGAGCCACGGCTCGAGCAAGAGAAATCCGCGCTTCAAAAATCCGCGCTTCTGCTGAGCCAGACACACTCGCGTTGGTGCAGAACTCTGGGACGTCGCTCGCGCTCACACCAGCCGCCCCAAAGTTTGAGTTGAGCCGCTGGCAGCTGCGCCGGTCGCCAACTACATACGCGACGCCAGACACTCACCTTGTTGACAGCCTCTCGCCGCTGCCGACCGTCGTCACGCTAGATGCGACCTGCTGCAACTCGAACACACATAGAGTTCCAGATCAGCGAGTTCCAGGTCTGGAAGCGCGACATCAGGTGGACGCCTACGTCATCGCTCAGTTGCGCGCGAATCTGAATATGAATGCGTGGGACCAGTTAGATGCTCGCGCGAGTACTCTACGGCAGAGGTAGAGCAGTTACTCGAGCACGTGCGGAGTGTCGAGGAGATCATTCGGGTCTAGCGGCTAGCGGCGAAAGAAAGCCTGACAGTGTGCGTGGGGTGGCGGCATCAATAGGAATATGAGAAGGAGGCGCATTGGCACGAAAAGGAGGAGCGCAAGCACACGAACCTGGAGGCGAAGATCGAGGCGGCGTGGCAGAGAGTAACACAGAGAGAGACGAAACGAGGAGTCTGCGGCTCGCGACAGCGAACCGGCGAATGCTCTCAGAACTCGAGAGATGAAGGTGGTGATCCGAAAACGGAATATGCGGACATTGACGAAAGAGGTGTCGTAACGTGCCGGATCAATGAACTGCGCGGTTGCATTGCCTAAATGCTTGAGGACTAAGAACTTGTGATAGGCGTCATGTCACGACTTGAAGTTGAGCCATTTCCGAACTACAGGAGAAGTGGTTGAAAGATCTTGCATTGGAGTTCTATCACCTTGAATCGCCCTTGCCTCGGAAGCTCTTTGCGTAGTTGAACCTTCCTTTCACCTGTGTATCCGTGAGAGTGCTCTGAGGGAAGGCCGTGTGAAAGCTCTCCAGCGCATGCCTGGGGAGAACTGATGGATTCCGATCTAGAAGCACTCCAAATAATGCATCACATTCCCTTTGACGCAGTGGAACCATGCCAGATGTTCCAAATCGGACATATTGACCTCGACCAGGTAGCTGGGTTGGTTTTTGGGTTCGTGACTGACGCTGCCGAATGCGGGAGATCTCTTGGCGAATGTCGCTCTTGGTGGGCAAATCGAATCTGTTCGGATGCCGCGATCAAAGCAGTTCAGCCATTGCACCTGGCCCTCGTTTGTTCGCGCTGCTGTCTTCACCAAGGAGGTACAGTTCGAGAATCTCTGTTTTGTAATCGCCAGTGTACCACTTAACGTACATCTTGCCTTTTTACTTGCGTGTTGCCCAGCCGGGGGTGATGTCTGCAATGCTGATGTCACGCTCGCTGTCGTGTTGTTCTACCGCCGAGATGACTCTTGGGTCGTGGACATCAAGCTTGCCCACTCTCTGCATCCCGGAAACGCAAGCAAGAGCGAAAGCGACTGCGTGTCGACTCGTCTTGGTCACTCGGTGCTCGAGGTTTTCTTCAGGTATCGAACGCCAACGTCTTGTGCGCCGTCTTATTCGTCCTTGAGTTGCTATCTGCACTCCAGTCACTGAGCCGTACATCATGATCGACTCAATTGTATCGACTGTATCATCCAGTGTCACCTTGATCTCAGGATCACTCTCGGCTTCAACACATTCGCCACCTTCAACGAAGAGGGATCGGTCTGGATAGCTTGCACCGTCCTCGGCGTCTACATCGTCGTCATCTTGATCATTCGAGCACGGCCCCACCCAAGCACGATCGACACCTCCTTCTGAACGCTCGATCTCGCACGGGCCGATAAAGTGCTTGACGACGAGACTGACACCGTCACCGATTTCGGAGTACCCGGACACTCTCAGGCGGAAATCTGGGCAAGATCGATAACCGGAGGTCGTTTCGCCCATGGTGCCCGAATGCAGGCGTTCGATAAGAATGTCGTTGGCTATTGTGAGGTAGCATTTGGCTTCCTTCCCCAGCACCTCGACTTCAGAGATCAGGAGATGTAGAGAAGGACGATCGTGGCCGACGAGCTCGACGACACAATTGGGGAGACCACCGTTGTTCTTTAGCCCGACAACAGCTTGCGTCGGAGTCGCGCAGTTGTTGCCTTCTCGAACTCACAACCGGAAAAGCTCCATTGAACGAGCAAAGTGCGCATCCAGCGCACCCTTGCCGTCCTGGGTCTCAGTAGGGATGAATCTCGGCACCTCATTACTGTGCGCACTCAACAGGTACGGAAACAGAAGTGGCAGGAGCAGGTTCTGGTACGCGCTGGCGTTGTCTGTTTGTATCACGACGTGCTTCACCTGCGGTAGATCTTGCTTCAGCCGCATCAGCACAGACTCTAAGATTTAGGTCATGGCTCCACGACTTGCTTCGTATCGGTATGCGCGATATGATCGTAGTAGAGCAGCTGGTCCACAGCCTCTCGCCCGTCGCCTCCGGACGCCACGAAGTGCTGAACCATGGTGCCGTGCCAGCTCATGCGTCGTTTTCCGTAGTGACCGACAGTTTTCTCACGAAAGTAGAGCGGTTCAAGCTTCATCTTGAAATCCATGATCAGCAGTGCTTCCTCCGATGTCCCGTCCAGTGGGCAGCGGTCGCGCATTTGGTGAACGACGCGAGCGATTTCATTCTGCTAATTCACCACTAGTAAACGGTGTCCAAGATACTGTCGGGACTTCTCCAGACAGTCGTCCACGACGGTACATGCCGATAGTTCCGCCCCGACAGTCGTCAGCCTCACTCGAATTCCACGGAGAAACGCGAACACCATACTACAGTCGCCACACAGGGTTGTGCAGCTCGGTGTGGCTTTCTCTCTTGACAAGCCGAACTCGATATCGTGGAGTACGCAGGGCGGAGAGTTCGGATCTTTCAGGCGCGAGTCGAATCCATACTTCTGATAGGCAGCGGCGAACTCGAGATCCTTCAGTAGCCGGAGTTGGTTATCTCGATCGAGAACTCCGATCTCTTGCTTCAAAGTGTCGATAACATCGTTGACCAGGAAGCCAAGGGCGTAGTCTACAGCCCTTCGCATCTTGGCTTCACCCACAGTGATCGCAGCCGCGACCCGGTAGAATGTCGCTGCTGAGACAGCAACTCGGGATGGATGGGTCGGCGCATCCTTCACGTACCTCGCATACATTGCGGCTCGACTTCTGCGTCGCATGATTGCCGAAATGACGTGCACATTGCCGTTCAGTCGAATCGTCTTCGTGCCCCAAGAGAAATACGACATATTCTCCGGTTGCAGAACTGTTGCTACGACGTCTTCAATCGTATGTCCTTCAAAGAGTTGCGGCGAGCGTGGATTCGTAGAAAGCTGATCACATCGGCGAAGTCCTGCGAGGTCGGTGCGACCACGTGCGTAGCTTTTGCTTGCTAATGAGAAGCCTGGGATGGTGGTGCCACTGCTGGTAAGCTCGAAACGCGGCGCACCGAGCGCAGACAAACCTGAAGCACTCGCTTCTCCACTGTCCCCTTCTTCGCCAGCACGTAGCACTGCGCAACGTTTTGCGCGACGATCCTCGCTGGCGATTCGATTTCCCTCGCGTCGATCTGCACGACTGAGGTGAAGTGACTCGGGATTTGCAAAATCCCCGAGTCACCTACCGTAGTGACGAAATCCCGGGGCGCCGAGCGGAGCGAGAGGAGCACTAGAGCGACAGGGCGACGGTGGTGGGCGACGACGCCAGGCATGCCAGCGCCGAAGACCATCCAAGAAGAGCGGCGCGTACGAGAAGACGACCCATCACAACGGAAGAGCCAGCCCAGGCCCGACCACCCGGAATCCAGCGCCTGTGTCGCACTCATGAGACCTCGCCGGATCCCGGCCTGATCGACGCCTCTTCTAACGGAGAAAGAATCCGAGAACACGCGAAGCTCAGGGCGGCAAGCGTCGCGCCAGCTGGGGGAGCTCGAGAACGTTTGAGATTCCCCAAGAAAGCCCGAGAACAGCAACCCTGCAAGCGCCCCGCACGTCAAGAATCCACGAGTCATGCCGAAGCCCAGGATCTCCCAAGATGGGCCCAGGATTGCTCGAGAACGCCGCAGCGAAGACGTGAACTCGACGAGGATCCAGACGCTCAGGAAGAGCCCAAGAATACCCAAGACGACCCCAGAAGAGCCCAGGATGACGAAGTCGGCTTTGGCTCAAGAAGAGTCCAGGAAGCCCGAGAATCACTTCTGGACTTCCTGGCAACTTGAACTTCCCGAGAAGTGATTACGCAATCGACTGACGATAGCGCGGCTATCCGCTCTAGCTTCAAATCAGCACGAAATCCGCCAGTGTACCAAGTAATCGAGCGGTAAAGAGCAGGCCGTACACACTAACGTTCAATTCAGTTCCGATTTTACCGTCAAGCACACAAGTCGCTTGGCCGCAAGTGGCCTTCCTTCAGTCGGCCGCCGCGCGCACGTGTTCGCCAACATCAGATCCAGTTCGACTATCGACGCTCATCCGAGCCGCCAAGTGCCCGGACAGTCGCGACCAGTGGCAGTACAGTACATTGTGGATTGCATCCTGGCGTGTTGTGTTTGGTCTTCTTGAGGCATCGGCTGAGCGCGAGTACTGAGTGTGAGTAAGGAGTGATTGTGTGCACGGGTGTGCGTGAACCGGTTCTCAACCCTATCAAAGTTCACCGTTACATCCCGGCGACTCGCCCGAGATTTACAACCTCGGGAGTGTTGCCAGAGTGTATTCCATATTGAGAGTGCCAAAAAGAGAACGAAGTTTTCCACCAGCGAATACGCTTGCCATCTGGTCAGGAAGACCCTTGCGCAAGTGATTCCTGGGCGAGTCCGTCGAGAGCTCAAAGGGGCCGATCGATTCAGAGTGTCGTGTGTACATATCCTGTTCGTATCCTTCGGAGCGGGAAGAAAGCTCCAACCCCCGGTTTATCCTTGGACTAAGAACTCAGTTCAATCCAGGAAAGACCGGGAAGTGCATTTTTATATTTGTGTGTTGCTTGAGCTAGTGATCCTGGGAGCAATCTCGGATGACCTATTGTGCAAAGCCGATTCCAAGAGCATTCGTGTGGGGATCACAAGTAAGGTACTGACCGTTGTTCCTGATGAGACACTCCCCATCGTCTTCCAGAAGAACTCTCGGCCCGGGAACCTAAGCCCGAGCCGGAAACTACAAGACGCGTGCGCGCCGGTTCATGAAAAGCGAACTCACTATATCACACGATCCTCCACAGCGACTCGCCAGCAGATTCATCCCCTCCGCACAGAGACTTGCAGATCGCTTTGGTACCGTCAATGGCGGTCTGCACAACGAGCGAACTTGCGGGGTCGAGACCCCCAGTCCAAGCTTCTTCGTTCGAGCGATTCGCCAGGGTAGGAAATGGCTATACCATGACGGCGACTTGTCCTTCTTGCCGAGAAGGCGGAGCACATCGCCTGGTGTCTTGATCTCGTGAATGCCAAAATCGTATGTTGGCAAAGGGACCCTGGTTGCGAACAAGCTTTTCGATTACTTCGCGATGAGCGGTGATACGAACAGATCTCCGGGCTTGTCGGTGTTTGTAGCTCGCTTTGGACGCTTCTGGAGCGAGATCTTCATTCCATGCTGACCGCGCTTTCGAGCCGTCTTCTGGGATACGGAGAGGCCGTCGTGTTCACAACCGCATCGGCGGCAAGCTTGGCACGTTGAGCACCGACCGACCTTGCAGGCGCACGTAGCACTCGGGACGGGAACTGTCACAGGGGACGCGTTGTCGAGAGGCACGGGAATGGTTGGCATGGCTTGCGTGTTCTTTTGTCATGGGTTCGATTTGAGAGGGATTGTTTGAAAGTGAGGTTCTGAACGCAGATTCGTCAGATCGTTCGACTACGAAAGTTCGCTTCGCTGCCCGTGTTATTGTACGTGGGAAGCCCGACGACACACCAGAGTAAGTTTGTGTAATGAACAAGGTGATTACTAGAGATCGCATATGGAAAGGTACTCGATCATCTCGTTGCCGAGTCCATGATCTTGGGAAGCATCAAATACGCTCTAGGCCTTCGCCATCCACGACACGGCGAACTTCCCAGAAAACATGCCACAAGACGTCGGCGCCTCCGCGCATGCTCATCTCGAGGTTCTGCATCACGCAGATGAGAAGTCATTCGTGAACTTCTCCACTTTGTTAAAAGTCGGGCTGAAGTTGCGCTGCGCAGCGGCGTGCAACTTCTCATCTTGCTTCCGCTCGCCCATCGCTTCCTCAGCCCAGTCAGCTCGTCTAAGGACGCAGAGATCAGCGAGTCGAGCGAACTGTATTTTGAATCGACCAGCTTCCCAGAACGGCAACGCTGAAAATTCGCAGCCTTCTTCGTCTGCCACAGGGCATGGCGCCAGTGTCAGGTCCAACGGCACACGGTCACGCACTTCCTCGACCTCCTCAGCGTCGAGCTCTTATTGGTCGGTCGTGTTAGCTCGGCTGCCGTTTTGACTCACGATTGGGTGCTTGCTCTCATCTGCTCGCGACCCGGCTTCCGAAGAAATAGTGCCACCGCTCTCGCCGAGGGCTGCCGCCGCGCCGCCCGCGTCGCCAACCTCACTCACTATGCGAACCGCACCAATAGCTGCTGCTGCCGCGACACCTCAATATCTTCGCTGGTGCTGCTGCTGGTCAACCCGCTCGTACCTGGCGACACCACAACGCCGCTGCTGCTCATCGCTGACACGGAATCGCCCGCAGAGCCTCTAGGCAAACCACCGGAACCTGAGAGGGACCCGTCGACCTTGTTGGTTCATTGCTCCATTGATCTGCATGTACTGTGCAGCGGACGCTCTGTTCGCGACGCTGCCTTGCACCACAACTTGCCACCCACGCCCAAGGAGCCGCCGCCACCGTCTCGCACCAAATCTCGCCACCCACGCCCACAGAGCCACGACCTCCGCCTCTGCTGCTCTTGCTATCTTGCACGCTGATGCTGCCGCCGGATGCTCCCGCCGGATGCTGCCGCCGGACACCTACACGACTTGATCGGCTAAGACTTCCCAACGACCAACACCACTCACCTGATGGGCCAGTGGACGACCGGCCGCCGCGCACCAACACAGAGCCGCCCAGACAGCCGGTGCTCGCACCGCTGCCTACGTTCCGTTCGTCCACCCACCACTGTGCTAGACGTCACGGTCACAGCGCAAGGCGGCACCAAGTCGTGTGGCAACACCCAAGCTGCAAGCCGGTTGATGCCACGCCGCGACCCCTTTTGCCTTTTGCTTTGAGACCAATTGCGATAGATGAAACCGAAGTAGAAAGGTTATTCGCTACGAGCTCGCTCAATGGAATTATAGATCAAAATACCGTAATATGAACAGATAAAACCCAAATAAACCTCGACTTACAGTCATAAGACGGATTAATTTAACGCCAGAGGTATGCCATTTCGACCTCAAGAGAGGCGAAAAAGGCGGAGATGCCTGAACGTTATCCACGATATCTTGGCGTGCACGTGGCCAAGCGCTGTTGACAAGGTGTCACTAAATCCGCGAGACACTGGGCACTCGAATGGTGTCGTTCTTGTGGACCAAATCGCTCTAGCGGATTTCACCTTTTTTTTGGGGGGGGACCGCCAGATTTGGTGTCCTTGAGTCAGAGAACCAGTGATAAAAGACAATGCTGGCAGTATGGCTATAATCACAAATTCAGCAAACAATATAGATCATTACCAAAATAAAAGCAAAAGCATTTTAGGTGTCCGCCTGGACTGGCAGTGGCGCTCTCGGTCGCGCTCGTGGAGACTATCGAGAGCACTGTTGCGATGCCGAGCAGGAGCCCGATCTTTGCTGTCGACACGCGGGCCATGGCGAACAGCAGTGACTACTGTATAGTCAGCCGGGTCAAGACGGTACGAGGGTGTTGCTCTTGCTGCTGGCCCAGGTGGAGCTGGGTGAGTTGAGCAAGCTGAGCGCTTGACCGCCAAAGACGAAATGCTGTCAACACTGACAACAGTGACTTCACCAAGACATGTTCAGGCAGAACGCTTCAGCGCTGAACTTGCAGCGAGCTGTGTTCTCCGAACACAGCGCTCCTGCTCTCAAGCCACGCGCCTGTGGTTGGTCTGGAGCCTCTTGTAGTCTTTGCGGTGCAGAGGTGGTAGATTCGCCTGACGACGTAGACGATGGGATCTGATATTGTTGATTTGGCGAGGTCGGTTGTGCTAAGTCATCCTGAGTGTTGTGGTCGCTGGAGACGTGTTGGTAGCTTTCGGGACGAATCCAAGCGAGAGAGAGAGAGAGAGAGAGAGAGAGAGAGAGAGAGAGAGAGAGA
>SMMQ01001483.1:0-17132 GCA_008271595.1 [Pythium] brassicae (nom. inval.) | reverse complement strand
TGAACATGGGTGAGCGTGTTAACCGAATGGGAATCAAGCAATGACCTTTCTGAAACGATTTGATCCAAAACAGTAGCAAATATTTTGGCACCGTATGCCAATATTTCCCGTTTATAACGATGAATATTAGGTGTTCGGTAAATGTGCTCACCCTGGACAACTGTAATATTTGTTTTGACTAATCAATTCTCATATTTAGGTGGTGTGCACCACATTTGATCCATTTGGCGATTGTTTTGTGACAAAGAGAAGTCCACCAAAATTCTGGGAATACCAGTATTACCGTACCAGTATTCATACTGGTAGTACAATACAGGAAAGCAAATGAACTGCGATTCCAACTTCAATCATGCACATGAGAAGCGAGCAAAGCATCGATTGTGGTTGGTGCATTGGTGGAGGCGACAATGACCAGCATGACCGAAGACTATTCGTGAGCACATGCACAACATAGCGACAAAGTACGCTGCGATCGTGGGAGTTGCAGGGCAATGCGCGCTAACGCCTCCTCTCTACACGGAGAGAGCGACAGTCGCCAGACCAGCGATCGCAAGGACGCCAAGGAGTCCCGTTGTCACCCGCGGTGCGGCGGACTTGATCTTGGAGGCGGATTTTTTCGAGTCGCTGCCCGCTGTCGAATTCCCGCCAGTCATCTCGCCGATGTCATCGCTTCCACTCCCGGAGTGCGTGTCTGCGGAGACAGAAGAGCTCGAGCCAGTGAACGTGTTGCCAACTGCAGCAGGGTTCATCGGCGCCGGCTGGATATCGTTGAGGTGCGGCGTCGGAGTGGCGGTTGTCGACTGGTTCGCGTACGAGGGTGGTGCTGTGGCGTTGGGGTCGTGCGGCGCAGTTGTCTGTGGGATCTGCGGCGTCGGGGTGTTCGCAGCGACATCGAGCGCTGGTGCAGCCGTCACCAATGAGTTGTTGTTGTTGTCGGGGTTGGTTGCTGTAGCGTTGATGAGCGGCGCTGGGTTCGGTGTCCCCATGTCGGGCGGCGACGTTCGTGAGTTATCTACTGCCGCAGGTTGCAGAGGAGCTCCGACAGCTGCAGACATCACGTCCGGATCCGTCGCAACCACCACAGCAGCCGCGATCGTGAGGAGAGTAATGCTGAAGGGGTTCATGGTGGCGGGAACGACGGTGTTGATGGACAGCAGGCGCAGTTGGGGGCAAATTGGGGAGTGTGGTCGATGGAAGTGGCGGTTCGAGCTCGCAGCGGGTGAATCAACAGCGACCGAGAAGCTGGTCGGGGACCGTGGAGGTCTCAAGGCGAACCCTGTGAACGGCGCGCGCGCATCAAGCGAGGCGCTTTCTGTCGGAACGAGGTCACACCAACTTCAGGAAAAGTACTATAAGGGTCGTTGGTGGTTCGTGAACTAGAACAGCACCGCCATCCTTGCCTGCCAATTGGGTGCTGTCTTCTCACCCCAGTTCTGTTGATACCATGTCGGCTGGTGTCAAAAGTTCACTGAACCTGGCAACTCGTAATATTTTGTGCCAATTTCATAGTGGATCGAGGTTGTCGAGCGCAGTCAGAAGATTTACATGCTTACAACAAGTGTATGGTGTGCAATACACTGCAAGCGCCTTCTTCGCTCAGTTTAACTCGACTGGTTCTGTAAAGATGGCCATGGCGTTGAGCTTGTCGACTACCACCGTGCGCTGCGCAGGGTTCCGACTGCCCCGCGCTGCCCCGCTGGCGGCGCGCGGTTTGTCCACGGCATCTGATGCACCACCCCCCAACGAGGGCACCACGCACTTTGGCTTCCAGCAGGTGCGCGAGGCGGAGAAGAAACCGATGGTTGCCTCGGTCTTCCACAAGGTCGCTGAGCGGTGCGTTGCTGCACTCGTAACACGATGTGCTCGGACATCTGTGGGCAATGCGACTGAAGGGAGAGCGGACGCGATCCTCTCTTTCTCTCCACAGCTACGACATCATGAACGACTTCATGAGCGGTGGCATGCACCGCCTCTGGAAGGACGCATTCGTGGACCAGCTGCACCCAGTCGGGCCGCTGCGCGTGCTCGACGTGGCCGGAGGCACCGGCGACATCGCCTTCCGCATCGCACAGCGCCTTGCGACGCCCAAGAATGCGCACGGCGCTGGCTCGTCCATCACGATTTGCGACATCAACTCGTCGATGCTCGAGGTCGGTCGCGAGCGCGCGGCCAAGGTGCTGCCGGCGCAGAACCACCTCTTCGAGTGGGTGCAGGGCGACGCAGAGCAGCTCCAGTTCGAGGACAACTCCTTCGACGTCTACACGATCGCGTTCGGCATCCGCAACGTCACGCACGTCGACAAGGCGCTGGCTGAGGCGCATCGCGTGCTCAAGCCCGGCGGACGCTTCATGTGCCTCGAGTTCAGCCAAGTGCCGAACCCGCTCATCCGCTCGGTCTACGACGCGGTACGCTATGCTGCCTATTCCATTGCAGAGTGGGAAGTGGGAAGGGGTCTCGCGCCCGCGTGGCTGACGTTCTGCTCGCTGGATGGGCGATGGTGCCGCCTATGTGCTGCTGGTGTCGGTTATCACACAGTACTCGTTCAACGTGATCCCGCTGCTAGGCGAGAAGGTGGTGAACGACCGGGACTCGTACCAGGTAGGCGCAACTAGTGTGCACATGTGTCACCCGCGTGGATGAGCAACACGTTATCACACTCTGTGGCTGGCTACCCGTGCGATCGCAGTACTTGGTCGAGAGCATCCGGCAGTTCCCGCCGCAGGACCAGTTCAAGGCGATGATGGAAACCGCAGGCTTCCAGCGCACGTCGTACACCAACTACACGCTCGGCGTCGTCGCGTTGCACTCGGGTTTCAAGTTTTAGAGCGCGCTCTGCCCCCACCAGAGTATCTGCGCGCTGAGCACGTTGTGTCGCGAACAAGCATGTTCAGCTTCCAGTTGTTTACTTCCTCTCAGACCCCCTTCCCAGCTGACCAAGCGGTCACGTGCTAGTGGCAGCGTGGCTCTCGATTGCTCTGGCGCGCGCGAAGTCGGCACTCGCGCGCTGCTTCTCGCCGATCTTGTCAAGCAGGATGGCGCGGTTGTGGTACGAGTACGCGTTCAGCGAGTCGAGCTTAATCACCAGCGTGTAGTCCGCGATCGCGGCGTGGTAGTTCTCCATCTTTGCGAGCGAGTACGCGCGGTTGCTGAGCGTGCGCGTGCTGCGCGGGTCGATGTGCAGAGCGGTGGTGTAGTCCTGCACCGCCTCCTCGTAGCACTTGGACTTCCTGTACGCGTAGCCCCGGTTATTGTACGCTGCGACGTTCCTCGGCTCGAGCCGAAGCGCCGTGGTGTAGTCGCTGATGGCGAGCGGGAACTCACCCATGTTGCGATAGCAGTAGCCCCGGTTGTGGTAGAACACGGCGTTGTTGGGCTCCATGGCGATCGCGCGCATGAAGTCTTTCAGCGCCTCGAGGTGGCACCCCTGCTGGTCGTAGCACAGCCCCCGGCTGTTGTAGCTGCTCGCAGAGTTCGGCTGGAGCTCGATCGCGCGGTCGAAGTCTCCGATCGCCAGGTCGATCTGCTTCATCTTGTCGTACGTGCTGCCGCGGTTGTGGAACGCGTTCGCGTTCGCCGGCTCGACTCGGATCGCCGCGGTGTAGTCCTTGACCGCCTCGGCGAACTTGCCGAGCTTGTCGTACGAATACGCGCGGTTGTAGAGCGACTTGAAGTGCCCGGCGTTGAACTCGATCGCGCACGAGTAGTCGGCGATGGCCAGCTCGAAGTTGCCTTGCTTGCGATGGCAGAATCCCCGGTTGTGGTAGAAGTCGGCGTTGCTCGGCAGTAGCTCGATGGCCTGCGTGAAGTCCGAGAGCGCGCCGTGGTAGTCACCGCTCCGGTCGCGCGAGATACCTCGGTTATAGTACGCAAATGCGTTTGTCGGGTCCATCGCAAGCGCTGCCGAGTAGTCTGCGATCGCGGCGTCGAATAGCCTCATCTTGTCGAGCGCAAAGCCTCTATTGAAGAACGCCTTGAAGTGGTGCGGGTTGAGATCGATCGCCTTCGAGTACTCGTGCGCTGCCGCTTGGAAGTTTCCTTCTTGGCGGTATGCGAAGCCGCGCGCGTGGTGCAACTCTGCGATCTCGACAGCGCTCGATGAGATGACGCCGTCACCTCCGCTTTTGTTGTCGCTGGTATGTAGGGCGGCGGTAAGCGTCTCCATAACTGCGATTGTCTTCCGCCGCTCTCGCAAGTGAGATGCCGGAGCGACAGCCGCACTCGGAATGACCGCATCAGGAGCTGGAGGTTCTCGTGAGGGTGTGACTGTGGTCTGGGATGGCTGGAGATTGTCATTCTGTGCGCGCTCTACTGCCTCGCGTTCCGTCCGACGCGATGGCATCGCCTCTCGATCCAGGGTTCCCGCCATGCCCATCGGAGGTGGGAGAGGCAAGGAGGTTTGGTTGTCGGGGCACAAGTCGTCCGTGCTCTGCACGCAGAGCTTTTGCTTGGAGAGCGCAGACGATCGATGCATCTTGAGCTGCTGCTGTTGGTGCTTCTGATGAATCTTCATCTTCTTGTCCTTGATGAGCGCGAGGTTGTAGTCTTCGATCGCGCGCACAAAGTCTCCTTTCGAGTTGTAGCACGACGCGCGAGCGTACGCAGCGTTCACGTGCTCTGGGTTCAGCTGAAGCGCGTAAGAAAAGTCACGGATCGCGAGATCGACCTGGTTGAGCTTCGTGTATGCCAAGCCCCGCGTGTAGTACGCCGGAGTGTTGGTGCGCTCGAGCGCGACAACTTCGTTCAGGTCCTGGATCGCCTGCTCACACTTGGACTGCTTGAAAAACGCCACGCCGCGGGCAAGCAGCACCTTCACGTCGCGCGGGTCCTTGACGAGCTGGTCCGTCGCCGCCTCGATCACGTGCTGGGGGTCCGAGCTCGTCTTGCGGAAGTAGTAGGTGCGATTCGGGTGGCTCTTTGCTGCCTCCTCCGTGCCAAGGAAGTCTCTTCGTTTGAATAGCGCAGGGGGTCTGTCGCTCTCGAGGTCCACCTCTGGGGTACTTGTCATGCTGTGCTGCGTGCTCGCTCAAGACCGCGATGCGTTTGCTGCGTCCAATTGGCCGTCACACCAGACGCTTCACGTGCGGCTCCTCAGACTTGAATGGACGAGAGCAAACTCACTGAAAATTGTTCCAGTTAAGTGCAGTTGTGCTATGCACCTAGTAAGTACGACAGCCCATCGAGATCACGTCTCGTCATCCTCGTCTTCCTCCTCGTCGCTCGAGTACTGACCGCGCACGCCGTAGTACTCCTCCTCAGGCAGCTCAAGCAGAAACCGGATCTCTCGGTTCGACATCCCAGACGCATCGCTCTGATCACCGTCCATGTCGTCGTCCTCTTCTTCCCCACTTTCACCCCCCTCCGCGCCAGAGTCCATGAACTCGGACCCCAAATCTTCGTCGTCGTCGTCTTCGTCATCGTCTTCGTCCTCGTCGCTCTCTTCGCCTTCGCCCGACTCGGACTCCTCGTCGAACTCGTCGTCGTCCAGAGTGTCCGAGTCATCGTGTGCATCCTCGACGTCCGAGTCGTCCTCGCTCGGCTTCTTCCGCCCGATATCATACAGGCGACAAATCGTCTCGTCCTGCTCGTCGGCGTCGGCGTACCTTCCCTCGACCACGGAAAGCAGCGAGCTCTTGGCGTCGATCGACAAGTCGAAGATCGGACGCTCAAGCTCGATTGTCGAGATATCCTTGTAGTCGCGCGCGTCCAAGACGCGGAACCAGGTCTTAAGCTTGCCTCGTCGACGATCCAAATCGTGTCCCTGATGAGCACAGTGACACCCGTGAGCAGGGAACACCGCATCTGCAGCCCACTTTGCTAAGGAATACGCACCCCTGCGAACGGATAGTACGCATATAGGATACTCCCGCTGCTGTTGAACTTGACACTGCACTTGTCCAGCGCCGGAACCATGCGAAGCAGCTTGTACGTCCGCAGATCCCACACGGCCGAGTTGATGATCACTTCGTTCCCGCCCGGATGGAAGAACCCGTAACCCACGTTCGACAGCTTGTCGAACTTGTACAGCGCGCGCGTCGGGAGACGAGCGTCCCACAGCATGCCGTCCGTCAGGATCGTCCCGTCACATGGCGAAAAGCTGCAGTTCGTCTCCAATCCGTACTCATTCGACCGCATCGGATCCATCAGTTCGCAGAGTGCCTCCCCGGTCGCGATGTCGATCATCACTGCGCCTCGCACTTCGCGGCTGTCGTCCACCTGGTCTTCTCGCTCGATGTCTCTTCCATCCAGCGCTACGATTCGATCGCCGTAGTGGCTGAACTGCGGACTGATCGCCGCCTCGAACCGCCACCGAGGTGATGTCATGTCGTTCACGTCCCACAGCGCGATCTCTGTGGTACCGAACACAGAGAGCGCAGTCGAGCCCGTCAAGATCAGCCGGCTCTGGCTGCCGATTCGCGTATGTTCGTTCGTTTCCAAGTCCACGATTGCGCTTGACTCCGAGTGGCAGGACCACTGCTCGACGACGCTGTCGCTGTCGATGTTAACCAGCCGAAGCTCGCCTTCGTGACTCCCCATCAGCACGTCTCGCTGGTCCTTTCCGAAAAAGCGCGTCACGCTCACACCGCCCCAGTCATCTGTGTCGTGCCCTCCCAGCGTCCGATACGGCCGGTAGCGACTGAACACATACCGATTGACGCCAGCGTCGGCGTACGGACTCGCGAACGAGCGCGTACCGAAGCGAGACCCGACGCGGTCGCGATTCGTCAGGCGGGCACAAATGCTCAGACTCGATGTCGAAGTCGTGGGCAGGTCCGGGCAGTGGTGGACCGCGTTCTTACCCAGAAGCTTGAAAGGGGGTATGGTAGCAACGGGATTGGAGCATTGACGGTGCTGCTCGCGGAGATAGTGCGTGATGATTTCGTCCAGCTTGCTCGCTTGCTTGTGCTGAAGCCCAAGCTGAAGAGAGACACCATGGCTGCTTGGTCTCGCTTTGTGTGCGCTCGTTGGAAGCCCGCTGTCGCTTGACCAGCGCGGAGACGAAGCTGACTGCTTTGAAACTTCAGGGCCGAAGAAGCTGGGAGATGCCAAGGCTTTCATGACTCTCTTCCGTCGCAGCCCAGGCGTCGTCGACACTGCCGCCGCAACAACATTCAGCGGCAGCTTGCTCGTCCGCGGCACCGTCGAGACAGACAACGACTGGGATCTTGTTTCCGCGAGCTTTCTGGTGCTGAGATCTGGTTCCGCTACGGAGTTCCCAGTACGAGCGATCTTCGCTGGACGGCGAGTGTCGTCTGCGAATGATCCGGCCACGCTCTTGAGGGCCGATGAAAAGCTTGTGATGTCCACAGCGCGGGTCTTCGAAGCTCGGGGAGACTGTTTCCCAACCACAGCCGCAGAGTCCAGTCGACTTGGAGTCAAGGAAATTGCCTTCTCGGCAACTTGATCGGATAGCCCCGCCTCCTCCGACAACGCAGAGGCCGCGCTCGCCAGCCCTTTCGTGACGAGGTGGTCATGAATGAGGCGAAGCAGCTCGTTGTCGTCGTACGAGATCTTCGTCTGAGCCACAATGCTCGCCTTCTCGATTTTCCTCACCGTCGGGTCTGTCGCCTCGTTGATCACTGCGTTCGGTGCTCGATGTGTGACTTGCGAAATGAGATCCAACGCAGACTCACGAAAGCGCACGTGGAGGTCTGCGTTCTCCTCGAGAATCGGCTCGTTGCGGATCAAGTCGGATAGTAGCTGTCCAATCTGCATCTTCTCCAGGATCTGGGCGATCTGCTTGTCCCTTGACAGTCCGAGGAGTGCGCGCGTTGCCAGCAGCCGAATCGCGTCTGCGTTCTGAACAGAGCGCTTGTACCGAAGCAGCTGCACACACACTTTGATCGCATTTCTCTCGCGCGCGAGTTTCCGCACCGGCCGCAGCATCTTGTCATCTTTCGATCTCGCGCAGCAATTGACGGAGCTCTCAGCTGCTCCGTCGCCCGTGTCAAAAGCTGGGGTGCCATCGGCGAGAGAGCTGCCGGATCCGTCCTGCTCGTTTCGCGTCCGCATGCTTCTCGCAGTCAGCGTATACTGCCGGATATCTTTGTACGGATGCTGCCAGCACTCCTCGCCGTGTGGGGGAGAGACGCAGTTGCAGAGAATGCGAAGCGCGTCGCGAACCAGATCCGAGTCTCTCGCATTCGTGCTCAGCGCAAGCTCGAGCAGCAGCGTGATGCCGGGTCGCTTCGGCGCGCTCATCTCTTCCGTCACGGCAGCTTCAGTCGAGCACACTTCGCTCGCCAGACCCGGCACGACTAGCGTCAGCACCCGGAGCGACTCCAAGCAAAACTGCGCGCGCTCGACCGACCACATGCGACTCGACGAAGAGCTCTCCTCCGTGTCGGCGTGCTGGATGTGCGAGCACATCATAGCCGTGACTTCGAGCATGACGAGAATTCCGCGGAGATGAAGGAGCTTGGCTGCTGGAGCCCACATGCCACCACCTGGCGCCGACGCTGCGGACCAGGCGCTGCCCGCGTTTGCGCCAGCAACGCTGAACCGGAACTTCTCATAGAAGATCAGGTTCTGCTCGTGCGCCTTGTCGTCCACGTCAATGGGCTTGAGCCAAGAAAGCTTCGGCACGCGTGCGGGAAGGCGAGACGCAGCGGTAGCCGCCGTTGGAATCGTGGTCGTCGCCGCTGCAATACTGGCGCGGTTGGACGGGTGGTTGACTTGGGCGAGCTTCCTTCGAAGGCGGTGGACCACTAGCGCCAAGTGCACTCTCAAATATTGCCGGAGACACAAGCACGCGTCGTGCGACAACTGACGCTGAGCTGCTGACTTCGGGTTGTTCCCCGCCCGGATGATGTTCAGCAGCGTGTAGAGCCCGTTCTGCTTCTCGAAGTAGTCGAGGATAGCCTTGAATGGAAGCGTCAGTCCAAAGAACACAACTGCGTTCTGCCGCGCACGATCGTTGGGGCTTGACAGCAGCCCGAACGCCACTGAGAGCAAGCTCTCCGGATCCAATGCCAGGATTTTCTCGATCACGATTGACGACGACGCGAATCCGTGGAGACACATCGACAGGCTTCGATCGAGCAGCCCGATTTGCCCCGACGCCTGCTGGAATTTGGTCGCTTCGAAGATCAGCTCGACACCTCCAGCCTCGATGAACGAGAACGAGAACTTCTTGTGCGCGAGGAAGTGCGACGTCAGCTTCATCGTGTGCGACAGCACCATCGGGTTCTTGCTATGCAGGAACGTGATGATCGTCCCGATGATGTCTTCTTTGTGCGCTGGGCCGAACAGCTCCAGGTACTCTCCCATTGACCCGATGCAGTCGAGCGTGTGCAGAAGCTCGAGCAACACGAGGCGCTTCAGGTCCTCCTCGTGCCGAGTTGAATCTGGGGCGGCCGAGCCTTGCCGCCCCACACCATCCTCGTAGATATTGCCGCCGCTGATGTCGTCTCCGATATCAGGATCATCGACCGTAACGGACGGAAGCAACGAACCGCTGGGTTCGGTGTCGTCCGACTCCTTGACTTCTTCAACCTCCGCACTGTTGCTTGTGTCGACTGAGGCTCGCCCGTCGGGGCCTGCACATTCTGCCGCTGGTAGGTTTCCTTCCGAGTGCTTGCGCTTGACACCGAGAACCGCCTTCTGGGCGCTTGAGAGTGGCAGCGTATTGGCCTTCCCCGGACCGTTGTTGCCCCCGAGGTTTCGCTTCTGGCGTACGCTGCTGTTTCGAATGTGCTCCTGCATGTACTTGACCGCCAATTGCCGCTCCCTGTCCAGCTTCGAGGCGAACAGGCGGGCCCGCCGCAAGAGCTTCATCGGCGTCTCCTTGTTCACAACGATGTCTGCGACGGACCGATCGCGGAGGCCGACAGCCAGCAGCCCCGTCGCGTAGCAGCGGAGCGCAGGGTCGGTGTCCGCCGCGTACTCGCACATCCGCTCGAGCATCTCTTCGTCGTAGAGCATGCGGATGACGAATCGGCTGTGGACGGGCACAGTTGCGAGCAGCACACGACAGACCGACGCTTTCACCCTGGTCGACGTGAGCTCATTCAGCTTCCCTTCGATCTGCCGTTCAGAACAGGGGGACCCGTGTTAGCCCTTCATGCTCAGGTGCGCCACAAGACACCAGCTACACGTAACAAGGCAGATACTGCAAGTGAGTACCTACCATCGGGTAAAAGTCGGGGTTCTGGTCGAGGATCTGGAGCAAGTTCCCGACCAAGTGACCTGCCGGAGACGCACACCAGGCAGCCGCGCGTTAGCAAATCACATCGTTTAACGGGATAGATGCACCCACCATCATGAGTGCCCCACCTTCGCGTCGATATGGCGGTGTGCGCTCCTTTCGAAACGTCATCTCCACGTCCTCGAGCGTCTCCGCGATTCTGCATGCGAAGGAGGCAACAACAACCCGTTAGTCGCTCGCTCTCGTCTACTCACATCAGTGCTTGTAGCGCTAAAAGCAAAGGTGAGCTAAGTCACTCACACGTTGAGCTTCGCGACCAGTGCGTCGTCGGGCAACAGCGGCTCCGCTGCCGTAATCTCCTCTGCCAGCCGCTCCACGCGTGCCTCCAGCGGGTGCAGCAGCTCGTCGGCGTGTAGCAGCACGCGCGCGCTGTCGGCGCCCGACGTGTCACTATCCATCGCGTCCTCGCTGTCGCTATCGGCACTGCTCGCAGCGTTGGCGTTGAGGTCGTTGGTCATTTGTTGCTGCAACTTCTTGATTTGTTTTCGAGAATTTCGAGACAAAGGTCAGAGTGTAGGTCGTTTGTTGGGGTCGATACCTTCATACAAATCGTAGTATCAAAAGTCCAATCAACCGTTTGAATGGAGATGCCGCCAATAACTGAATTTGCCTTGAAGCAATGGCATCGTTCGCGTTCAACTTCGCGATGGACGAAGACGACAGGGGTGCACACAGCAGCGACAACGCCCACGAGTTCGCATTGTTGGCGCCTCCGCCCACTCAACACACCCGCCGTGGCGAGCGCTTCTACTGGCAGCCGACAGTAGATCGCGCCGCCTGTTTCACCCACACCCTTATTCCGCTGGGCGATGGCGCCGCCGCTCTGCCACCACTCGCCTTCGAGCTCGTGAACACGGCGGACGAGGCGTTCGAGGCCCGTACAGGCGCCATCCGTGGTATCCTGACCACGTCTGACCTCCAGGCAGGCGTGTACGAGGGCGGCTTCAAGCTCTGGGAGTGCTCGCTCGACCTCGTCAAGTACGTCGAGCTGCTGCTACTTGGACGGATGGGCGACGCGGCGCCACCGTTTTGCATGCCGCGCAAAGTGATGGAGCTGGGCTGCGGGCACGGGCTCCCTGGCATCCACGCGCTGCTGCGAGGTGCGTGGGCGTTTGTGTTTCCGGAGAGATGGTAGGGAGGTCGTCAGTTAGCGGAGCTCATTGGTGAGAGTGTGCTCCGTAGGTGCCGAGATGGTGACGTTCATGGACTACAACAAGGAGGTACTCGAGCTCACGACCTGCCCCAACGTCTTCCACAACGCCCGTGGGGACGCGTCTCTGTTTGCAAAGACGTCGTTCTACGCCGGCGCGTGGGCGAGCGTGTCCGAGCTCATGCAGTGCGAGGAGAAGCAGACCGCGGACCAGACGCAGTACGACCTCATCCTCACGGCCGAAACGATCTACACGGAAGCCGTCACAATCGAACTGAACGAGGTGCGGGCTGCTAAAAAGAGTCGATGGGCTCGTAGCTCTTGTGCGGTACTGACGGATGCGGCGAATTTGTGCTCCAGATGATCAAGCGGCACTTGCGTCGGAGTCCGGCGTCGATGGCTCTCGTGGCGGCAAAGAAGTACTACTTTGGCACTGGCGGGAGCGTGCAGCACTTCCTCGACCTCGTGCGTTTGGAAGGAGTGTTCCGAGCCGAGATCGTGTGGGAAGAGTGCGACTTTCGGTCCAATATCCGAGAGATCGTTCGGGTCGCGTACGCCTCCGCCTAAGATGGAAACGCGCTCGCTCACTCGCTCGCTAGCTGGAGCATCGTCAAGCCGGAAAGTAACGTGTGCTGGCGACTCGCCGAGCTGGAAATATGACACGGGGCGACGAAGCAGGTCCATTCATTCATTCATCTAGGATTGATCTATGCAGTCACCGTCACTGAGCAGCACGCAAGGCCACGCTTTCTCCAGTCGCTATTTCTGGACCAGCCTTTCGAAACTGAGGCTTATCGCCCTTCCTTCCGCAAGCGCATTCACCCATTCGTCGGTCGGTGTGATGGCTCTGTGTGAGGACTGAGAGCATCGTCCCCTCTTGCCACTGGCCGTGGACAAAGTGAACCTGTCGCTCAGCACTCCGAGACCTCTCATCGTTGCGACCACACTTCCCTGGCCACCTCGGGTCGCTCGCGTCCAGACACCATGGAGAAGCGCAGCGTGCGCGGGCTCTCCCTCCGGGGCTCCGTGTACGGTCTTAACCGACCGCAGCGGAAGAAGCTCGTTGTCAGAGTGGCAGGGAAAGCGAGCAGTACAGCGTCGGGACCGGAAGAGGAACTGCTCGAGTCCAAGACAATCCTGTCTGTGGACACTCTCTTGAAAGAGTTGCGCAAGAGCATGGGCGCCATTTTCTGCTCGCAGAGCTCGTACGAGAACCTCTCTCAGCAGGCTTTTCGGTACTTTACGACCACCAACTCGATCACGCCGGAAGCCTTCCATCGCAAGGTCACGAAGCTCGGACTCAACGCCTCGCGCTCGCTGTGCTTGGAGCTCTTCGGGAGAATCGACCAGGAGGACCTCGGAGAGATCAGCTACGCGACATTCGCAAGGCGAATCTTCTTGCCTCCGGGACGCTTCGACTTCGAGATGTCGCCACCTTCGCCTGAAACAGTGGGACGACAGTCACTGCTGTCTCCGGCAGCAAAGCCACCCGAATGTTTGGCGGTTGGGCAGACACAGAGTCCAAAGTTGGTGCGTCCTGGGTCTGCGAACGGAGCGGTGCGGCCAAGTCCCTCAGCGCCAAGCCCTCACAGGAAACCGCCGACTTCCAGCTCGGCAGCAGCAATGAGTCCGCGGCAGCCCGTCCTACCAAGCAGTGACGCCGAGAGATTCCACCGACACATCATCACATCTCCTCGGAGCCCCCGCGCGCTGAACCCCGACGGCATCGCGCTGATTTACGAGAACATGTCGCTCGACGAGATCGAAAAGTGCATCTCACAGAAACTGGAGGAGAAGACATCGAAGGGAACCGACCGATTTCGCCAAGCGTTCCGGATCTTCACCAAGTCGGAAGGAGTAACGTTCGCAGAGTTCTATCACCACCTCGAGCTGCTGCAGATCCACTTGTCGCCAGCCAAATGCCACGCTCTCTTCAACCGATTCGACTTGGACGGCAACGGCACGATCGAGCTCTCCGAGTTCACTGCAGCGATCTTCAACAAGTTCGAGCAGGAGGCCGACATCATCACTCCAAACGTGGATCGCAGGGCTGGCGGCTCAGGGAACCACGGCATCGAGGACTTTGAGGTGGAAGCTGGCTCGGCACTCACAATCCAGCAGGTCCTGGCACGCCTTCGCGAGAAGCTCGAGCAGCACACCTCGAAGGAGTCCGATCGCTTCCGCCAGGCGTTCAAGATCTTCCAGAAATCGTCGGGGATCACGCCGCTCGAGTTCAACGCCGCGATGGGAAAACTCGGGCTGAAGCTTACTGACAAGCAGCTCCAGGAGCTATTCGCTCTCTTCGATTTCGACAAGAGCGGCGACCTCGATCTGAGCGAGTTTGTGCAAGGAGTCATGCTCGACGACCTCCCGACAAAGTTCTGGATGTCGGTGAAAGACAGGCAGCGGCTCGAAGAGTCCAGGAAGACGCTGCTCTCGATGGCAGCTCAGTCGGTGCAAAGCTCCTGGACAATCCCGGAGATCGAGCAGATGCTACGCTCCAAGATCGAGCAGCGCACGTCGCGGTCATCTGATTGCTTCCGACAGGCGTTCCGGATTTTCAAGAAGGTGAACGGAATCCGACCGGCCGAGTTCCACGAGGCGTTGGAGCGGATCGGCTTGGCACTTAACCGATCTCAAGCAGATGTCCTGTTCAAACGCTTCGACGCGGACGCGAGTGGTGAGATCGATCTGAACGAGTTCATTCACGGAGTGCTTCCGCCGGATTACACTGGATCTCAGTGGGTGGCAGCAGCCGACGAGATGCATCGTATCGCGGAGCAGCAGAAGAAACTTGAAGCGAAGCTGAATCCCGACCACTATATGACGGAGATCGAGATGGAGAACTGGAGTCTCGACGAGATTGAGAAGCGGATTCGAGACAAAATTCAGCAAGCGACATCCAAGAGCTCTGATACGTTCCGCCAGGCGTACAAGATCTTCAAGAAGAGCAACCACATCACGATCGACGAGTTCCGCGAGAGTCTTCTTGTGCTCGGATTCCGTCTCACGCCTGCGCAGTGCCAAGGTCTCTTCACCAGGTATGACACAAACAACAGCAACGACATCGATCTCCAGGAGTTCTGTCTGCGCATACTCCCTCCCGACTACACTGGCGACGGAGACTATTGGTCGCATTCCGAGAAATATCGCAAGCACAAGCAGAAGGAGAAGCTGGAGTACGCCAAGCGGACACGGAATGGTTTGCTAATGCTGCCCAGGTTTGACGAAGGCAGGCGATACACGCGCGGACACTACCACTTGCGAGCGTTCAGCGACTTGATTCAAGACGCAGATTTCTCTCCTCTCGAAAGTCCAACCACGAAGCACTCTGAATCGATGCCGGAGGGTTCTCGCACTGCATCTCAAGCATCACACGCGGCAGCACGACCACTAACCCCGCGGTCGCCGCGTCCGTCGTCCGCAGCGCCTCAGGAAACTCTTTCGTCTCCCCGAACGCGAAGACTGGATCGTCAAGACGGTCTCACTTCATGCACGAGCGAGGCAAGCCAAGCAAGTCCGCGGAGAGCTAGGAACGGGGAGCGACGCGGCCCAGACGTCGGTACGCTGCGGAACTCGACATCGCGGGCTCCCGCGTCGCCGCCCCGACCTTCTTCGTCACGCGAGCAGGCGTCACCTGGGGAGGTGATCAAAGTTTCCTCGCCGCGCCGACCGACCATGTCGCGCGGATCGGTAGGTGGGCACCGCATCGCTGAGTTGGAGGATGACGAAATCCTGGAAGACGACGCTGCGAGCGAGTCGATGAGCAGCGCCATGAGCCTGATCCGCGCAAAGCGACGGGAGCGGCGGCAATATCAGGATGAGCGCTTTCGCAAGGCTCAGCTTGATTTCGACGAAGAGAGCCAAGTAAGTCGCGACCCATCGCAAAGCACCGAGAGCGTCACTGCGAGCTCGACGACGTCGGCCGCCAGCAAGCCTGTCGGGACAGCCAAGTACACGCCGCAGCGAAACCACACGCTGCTCATCAAACGCTTCCTCCAGACAACCAAATACCAGGGATCCGGCGCTCCGGTTGGAGTTCGGTACGCCGGTGTAAGCGGCAGCGCCTCTGGCAACGCAAAGCGGCGCTAGGGAGTCAGCGAGCTGCAGCGATACGATACCACACACCGAACAACGGGGTTACTACCACTCTATGCAAGGAATCGATTGGGGATAAGTAAACACTAAGAGCCCTGCGAGCTCAGCTCGTGCGTTCTGCGCTTCTCGTCGAGTGCGTCAGCCCAGAACCGAGAGACCTCGCAGCGGCAGTGAATATATATGCACTACGAAAATTACCGGCGTCAGGAGACTCTGCGCATCGTCACCCACGCAGCAGCTGGACGACCGACTGGGATGTCTCACTCGCCCCCGGTGCGCTCAAAGAGCTGGTACTCGACCTGGAAAAGCGCCGTGAGCAGCAGCATGCGATCCTCGGCAGTCGAGTCACGCGGGAACTCGAGGATGTAGTTGTTGAACCCCATCTCTGCGCGACAGCACGCGCCGATCCCGCCGCCCTTGGCGTACGTCATCTGCAAGTGCGCCGCGATTTGGCCTTTCGTGTCCAGGATGTCGTACACCGCGTCGTTCTTGAAGCACGTTGCGCCGCAGCAGTTGTTCACACGGCCACAGCAACTGACGTTCGTGCGCAGCGAGTAGCGCTTCTCGAAGGTGCCGTCGGGCATCGCACGCTCGATATCCGTGTACGTCGTCGCGACGCAGCACGAGGAGAGGCACTTGGAAAAGTAGGGCGAGAAATCTTCGCGCACGCGGCCGATGCGCTGCGTCTTGCCGTCCGCCACGGCGTCGAGGTTCATCTCGAGCGGGCAGCCACAGCAGCCTCCGAGCAGGAACGGGCGATTCACCACGTATACGTCGCCCGTGCTGCCGCTCACGCTGATGTGCAGCTGCAGCGGACGCAAGTTGGCGCAGCCGAGGAAGGTGAGGCACACGCGCGTGAAGCAGTCGCTCTCCTCCTGCGCGAAGAGGAAGGTGTCGAGCTGCTCGAGCTCGTCTCGGTCTGGCTCCCAGCCGTCGGTGTCATCCGGTCGGTTCTTCACGACCTTGTTGGGGGGCAGCAAGTGGACTTTGTACTTGTTCGCAGCCTCGTACGGGATGCCGAGCATCTGCGCCACGACCTCGCCCTTCTGCGTCTTCTGGCGCATCACGAGGCCGTTAACCTCAGTGAGCGTCTGCGGTACGCTGGCGTACGGCACGCTGGCGTACGGTGCATTGCTCATGCTTCCTTGTGTGTTGCGCTTGGACGAAAGGCGTACTTGAGACTCGTTGCTTTGGGGGAACAGGGTGGGTGACTTGAGCTGTCGGCAGCGAGTTGCAGAATGAGCGAGAGAGCAGTGGGTTCCGTTTCACTCGCTCATTCTGGGTTCCGTTCCGACGAAACAATTGGGGAGGCATCTTCCCCAATGGGATGTGTTCCTCCCCATTGGGGAGGCGGTCTTCACGAGTGGGGGACGCCTCCCCAATGGGGAGGAACACATTGGGGATGTGTTCCTCCCCATTTGGGAGCCGTCCCCCACTCGCGAAGACCGCCATTGGGGATCTGTTCCTCTCCATTTGGGGAGGCGTTCTCCCAAGCGCCACCCACCTGGGTGGGTGCGAAATACTGTACTAGTCTGTCCCATAATTCTGACCATTTCACAAGATTGTCTGACATGCAAGCCAAGAATTTTTTAAGCTTCACCAACAGCACTGACCGATAGCTATCAGAGTGGGGAACAAGAGGAACCTACGCATAAGTCACAGGGCTTCATGGTTCTGCTT
>SMMQ01001471.1:3861-17845 GCA_008271595.1 [Pythium] brassicae (nom. inval.) | reverse complement strand
CGTAGTCACCACCCTGTACAGTAGATCGTAGAGTGACACACTGCAGTTGAGAACTCCAGGCTAATCCGTCAATCGAGCCGCCCAAAAAGAAAAGTATGTACAAGTTCAACAGCACGCTCCAGGGTGGAGGGATGACCCATCAAGGATTACTACGTTGTCCCAGCCACCAGCCACGAACGGAAGTTTGCGAACGTAATTGCTTGCATAAATAATTTTCTGTTCGGACGGACTGCGCGGCCACTTCAACTTGTATTATTTTCCCGACTTCCCGGCAGCTCCACACGGTCTCTCATCGGCAAGACGTTGCCTTCTGACCATGCTTAACTGCCGCTCGCGTGTTCTTCATATAACACGTATTTCCAACAGATTCGAGCAAGTCCTGGGCCAGGACTCCTGGGGGGTTCTCAACAGTAGCACTGTAGCTCACGCCACCACGTGATCATGTTACTGTACCTAAAATCGGTGTTCGTGGATGGAGTTCATCGGTGTTTCCTCCTCTGTGGCAAAGCGCGGTGCTCGGCAGTCATGTGAATATTTCTTGCCGAGGCGGCTACTTTGGCAGGATCTTGGCGTGCGCGCTAAAGTACGCGAGCATGGCACTCGTGTACGTCACTTCCTCCTGCAGCTGCCCTATCTTTTCGCGAGACCAGTCGTACAGTCCGAGCACGTCAGCCTCCACGCGAGTGACGTTAGCACTCAGTGCTTTCAGCTGCAGGAATGCAGGAATGCGAGGAGCACAAACACAAACACCGAAGTCAGCGCAAAACGATGACAAACGTTGACAAGACATGACATACTCCACCTCGTTCGTCAGTGCTCCGATTCGTACCGTTGTGTCTTGTCCATCGCGAAGAAGTTGGACATCGTCACGCAGGTCCCCAAATTCCGCTTTCAGCCCGTCGATCGTCTCCAGTTTGCTTGATACTGCAGCCAGCAGCTCGTCGCCGTGGCCGATACCAATCTCGGATCTTCCAAGAGTCCGGACCTGCTGATCTCGCAAGTTTTCGACGGTGCGGTGCTCGTTTAGCTCATTAACGCAAACGCGCAGGTTCTGCAGCTCCTCGTCCCACAGGCTCTGCGCCTGGAGCAGTCGCTTCGAAAGCTCGCTCGGCATTTTCGTAACCATCTGTGCTTAAGCTCAACAAGATTGTCAGCGGGTGGCATCCTGCTTCGTGCACCACCTACGCAAACCGCACCTGATCGCAGCACGATTGGAGTTCCTGCAGCCGACTGTCGAAGTCTTTCTTGAAAGTCTGGTTGCACTTCGTCGCCTCTCGTAGTCGGTTTGTGAGACCGTCGAACTGCTTTCGATCTGCTGCTCGACACGCTATCGCATCCGCTTTCCTGTTGTTGATATCACGGCACCGAGGTCAGTCGTGAGGAAGCTTCAAGCAGCTGTCAGAGAGCTAACGACACTCACAGACTCGCAATGTCCAACGCGAGCTCTTGGAACTTCTGCTGAATCGCCATGCCTCCGCTCGGAACCTTCACGTGGCTTGAGCTACTTCCGCATGGAGATGTGAACCGCTCATTCGCGAAAGCTGGCCCAAGTTGAGCCGCAGTACCAGAGGGCATTGAGAGCTTGACCTTGAGCAGCTCCTTGTCAAGTGTAAAAAGCTTTTCATCGAGCTCGGCGATGCGGCCAGCGACCATCTGTTGAGCCACAAACTGCTGCTCGCTTGCGCGCACAACCTCCTGGCGGATGCATTCAACTGCATCTTCGACGGCGTTCATGCGCGTTGAGAGGAACTCGCGCGAAGCCATCAACTGCGTATGTTGCAGACACCGAACAAACGCGACAGTGGGCGAACTGTCAAGTCTTTACAGCACCTTTGACTGCAAGGTGAAAGCGAAAGCCATCGTGAGGATTTCCCCTCACCTCGTGTCTGAGAAGCCGGGACTCGGCGTTCAAGTCGTCTTGGGCGTCCTGGACGTGTGCTACAAGCAGCTTGAGCTCCTGCAACGTTGCATACACAAGCATTCACGCATACAGCTGTTGAGAACGCGAGGGGTTCCGATCGAGCCACTGGCAGGTAGCGCACGTAGGTGTCTGCTCGCTTCTGCTCGCTGGTTTGTTGAGCCAACCCCGCAATTTTCGCGTCCAGCATGGCAGGGAACTGGGCTTGCTGGGTCCCGAGCTCGTCGAGTTGCTGCTGTAGCTCATCGAGGGCTTGGTGCGCAGCTGCGTCCACGTCGATCTGCTGGTGTCTCTCAATTTGAATGGTCTGGCTCGTGTCGAGGGCAGTTGAACCGCGGTTATGTCATCAAGTGCTTCAGCCTGCTCTCCGTTGCGCTGATACCCAAAGCAAGTCCATGTGAAAGCTCATGCAAGAGGACGTTTGCTTACCTTGATGGTTTGCGTGAGCTGCTCCACTCGCGGTTCCAGCGCTTCCGAGACAGCGCGCAGACTGGATCTCGCGCTCTGCAACGCGCTCTCGGCTTTCTCGCGACGGCTGCGCTCGCTGACGAGGTTATTGCTGCCGCCAAGGTAGTGCGGAGGAAGTGGCTTTCGCACCGAGGACGCTCTCGACGACGGCGGCGCCACCATGCACACACACGGTCAAGTTGGAATGCACACAGATTGAATGCGACTTTTCAGGGTGAATGCGTCTTTTCAGGATTGAGATGTTACAAAGGAGCCGACCTCAACAGTCTATGGACTCGATTCGGGTCGCGACATCTCTCCTCGCCGTGCTCCACTCGGCTCAGCTCAGGACGCCGTTCAAGATTTGGCGTTGATTCGTCAAGATGCTCCCTGCTCAGCAGCTCAAGCTCCAGGCTCACACAGATACACACTACCCCACTTCGCGTCTCCACTCCGTTCGCTTCTTCATTGGCTTTGAAAGGCTCAAGACGGAGGTTTGTGCTGCGAGACCGGCTAGTCGCGAGCTCGAAGAAGCGACGCTAAGCTCACAGCCACGACGTTGTTATATCGACTACTGTGTGAACAGCACGTCCGATTCGTTACGAGAACAACACGCGCACGTCTTGCGATCGTCGTCTGGAGGTGAATGAGGTCGGCGTGAGCGGCCCCGCTAGGCGTTGATGTGGTGGCAAGACGCAAGCAAGGCCGTCACTTGCCTGGATGACGGAAAACAGACTCGGTTGAAAAGTTTGTGCAGCTTCCTTCGCGCCAGTTTCGATGATGACGCTGCTGCTGCTGCATCGAGTCTCGCGCGTTCACAGCGAGCTCGAACCCTGGCATAAGAGAAGCGCTCAGCGAAGAGCGCGGAAGTCGGCGAGCACGCGCTTCGCGATCGCCTCTTTATCCTCTTGATCGCCGCGATGCGCCGGTGTCGCCTGCTTCCCTCGGGCCTTGTGTACTCGGAGCGCGGTCCCGCCACACACCGATCGCACGCCGAGCAAGTCTCGTTCTGATTGGCTCTCCAGTGTCCCGTACTGCGTCATCACCGAGAACTGCAACAGTTCGGTGACTTTGTGCACACTGCCCAGCGCAGCCACGAGGGGCTTGACCAGGTCGATCTCTTGCGCGTACATCTTGACCTGTCCGATATCCGTGAACTGAACGTGCGTCGAGCAGTCGATCGTCAGGTCGCGGTTGAGCAGGGGCGCCGCGAGCTCCGGTCGCAGCTCCAGCGCGCCGGGGAACATGGAGGAGAACGAGACGCGCGAGAAGCGCACATGCAGCGTCGAGCGGACAGCCAGTGCCAACTCTTCGCGCTGAGCGCTCGCAACAGCGACGGTCGTGATGCTCTGAAGCTCCATCTTGAACGTCGCATACGCCGCCGTGTGTCTTCGCCACTGCTCGATGGCAGCCTCGACGCCGACGAGGTCGCCGAAACGCACGGCCGGGTTCAGCACGCGCCATAGGAACCCCACCTTGTACCGTGTCGCCAGATGTCGGTCCGCCTCTGGGCGCGCGCCTTCGAGCTGCTCGGCTGTCGTCGCATGCCGGTCGCTCGGGGATGTATCGAGCGCGTCCAGTCCGTACCGAAGCACCGCGAAGAGCTCGCGGACAAGCGCCACGCACGACGCGACGGTCGCTGTCGCGAGGAGCGGCTGTTGCGCTGACGGCGGCGGGGGGAGATGCAGGTACATCGGCACGTGCTGCTGCTGTTCTTGCGGCTTCTCTGTTCGCTTGGTCCGGACTAGCAACAGCTTGTTGTGAAGGAGCTTGATTTCTCTGCGCATGTGTTTCACCTGCGTCTCCAAGTCCCTCGCGCGCTGGCGCTGGCGCTCACGGAAGACGCGGCCGCGCTCGCTGCTGGTCATCGGCCGCGCGGCGAGTGAGTCGTACGTCGCCTTCGCGGTCGTCGTCCCCGCCGTCAGCGTCGTCGGGAGCGCCAAGAGCTCGGGCGCGGGCTGTCGCTGGCCATCGTGGTGGTGATCGTGCATGATCGAGGTGCGTGGGGGCGGGAGGAGGGCGGTGGACCCACCGACCCGACCGACTGGCGTGTTGGTGCGATGACGAACAATTTTGATTTCAAAGGTATTTTTAGAGCTTCTAATGCGTTGCAATCCTCATGCAAGTGTGTTAGCGCAAGTAGGAGTTTTTTTCCAACTTTGTTAGGCAGCATCCACGCGTGCCCCGTTGTCGTGATCTCAGGTGGTGCCAATGGATGCAGTTCTGTAGTCTCAACTGCTTATACACTTAAAACGCACGAGGCAAGGACACAAGAGCAACACCAGTGATACATACATCTTGGTGTAGTGCTAGGCTGCTGTTGCTGGGCTTGCGCTACTTCGGTGCAAAATCATTTCAGGCCGAACGCATGCAAGCTTGAAACGCAACTTGGTAGTTATCCTCAGCTTGCCTAGTTTCTCACTATTAGCATAACTATATGTGTATTTCCTAAAATACTTCATTTCTCACTCCGCCATTTTCGTGTCTCTTATTGGTATTTTCAGTTACAATATGCCTATATACCGATTTAATCGGCTTTTCTTGTCTTACATCCGTAGATTTTCCTCCATATTTCAAATCCTCCTGTGCTTGAAATGGAAGTCATTTTTTACCATACAAAACCCACATCAAAAATCAAGGCGGGTGGGTATTAGCGCGCCATTTTACACAGCTGAAAACCGCCGCCTTCCTCACACTCCCAGCCCGTGTGTGTGTGTCATGGGCGACACCCCACCCGCCGCCGCTGATGCGCCTGAAGCCGTCGACAGCCCCACTGCCGCCGCGCCTGCCCCCGCGCCGCCCAAGACGCGGCTCATGATCACCAAGATGCAGCTGCAGAACTTCAAGTCGTACGCCGGGCGCGTGGAGATCGGGCCGTTCCACCAGTGCTTCTCGGCGGTCGTGGGGCCGAACGGCAGCGGCAAGTCGAACGTCATCGACGCGCTGCTCTTCGTGTTCGGCAAGCGCGCGTCCAAGCTGCGCCTCAAGAAGGTCTCGGAGCTCGTGCACCGCTCCGCCGCGTTCCCGGACCTCGATACGGCCACGGTCTCGGTCTTTTTCCACGAGATCTACGACGAGGACGACGACGCCAGCGCCGCCGCCGCCGCCGCCGCCGCCGCCGACAGCAGCAGCAGCGGCGGTGGCTTCCAGGAGTCGTACCGCATTGTGCCCAACTCGGCGTTCGTGGTCACGCGCACAGCGTCAAAGAGCAACGTGAGCAAGTACTTTGTGGACGACCGGCCGAGCAACTTTACGCTCGTGACCGAGCTGCTCTCGCGCAAGGGCATCGACCTGGACAACAACCGGTTCCTGATCCTCCAGGGCGAGGTCGAGCAGATCGCGATGATGAAGAGCAAGGCGCCGGACGGCGCGAGCGACGACGGGCTCCTCGAGTACCTCGAGGACATTATCGGCTCGAACGTGTACGTGGCGCCGACCGAAACAGTGTGGCTCGAGGTCGAGGAGTGCAACGAGCGGCGCGCGGAGAAAGTGAACCGCGTGAAGCTCGTGGAGAAGGAGCGAGCGCACCTCGAGGGCCCGCGGCAGGAGGCGATGGAGTACCTGCGCAAGGAGAAAGAGGTGTTCGCAAAGACGAACATCCTGTACCAGCTCTGGATCCAGGACGCGGCCGCGAGCCGCGCGCGGAGCGACACGCGTAAGCGCGAGCTCCAGGCCCAGTACGACGCCGAGTTGGCCAAGATGGAGGCGAACCGGCAGGAGCTCGCGGGCGTCGAGGCCGTGTACCAGGACGTGAAGGCGGCCCACGACGCGGTGGCCGCCGCGCTCGACGCGACCAAGGCCGAGTACGCCGAGTTTGAGAAGCAGGACGTGAAGCTGCGCGAAGAGCTCAAGTTCGCCAAGGAGCAGCTCAAGGAGCTCGAGGCGACCAAGAAGAAAGAGCTCAAGAAGCAGAAAGCGATTGCGCTCAAGCAGCGCGAGAACGAGGCGCTCGAGCCCGAGCTCGAGGCGGCGGTCGCGCGCCTCCAGCAGCAGCTCAAGGCGCAGGAGCAGGTGCTCGAAGCGATCCTCGACGAGCACAAGGCCGAGACCGGCAAGCTGCGCCGCAAGATGGAGGCGCTGCAGCACGAGATCGAGCCGGTCCACGCCGAGCTGAACGAGCTCCGGTCCGTGATCGACACGACCGACACGGAGATCCAGCTCGTCGAGGAGCCGGTGACGAACGCGACGAAAGCGCTCGGCGCCAAGGAGCGCGGCATCCAGGACGCCGAGGCGGCGCTCGCGGACATTGAGCAGCAGCAAGCGCGCGGCCGCGCGGAGCTCGCGACGATGCAGCAGCGCGTCGTGGCCGCGGAGCGCGAGCTCGCGCACGCCCGCGAGCAGGACGGCGTCGTGTCGGACAAGTTCCGCGACGCGCGCGCCAAGGCCGAGGAAGCCGCGAGCTCGGTGCAGTCGCAGGTGACGCGGAGCCGCATGCTGCGCGCGCTGCTGGACGCGAGCAAGCCGGGGCAGCCGCTCGCAACCGCGGGGCTCTGCGGCCGGCTTGGCGACCTCGGCGCGATCGACGCCAAGTTTGACGTCGCGATCTCGACAGCGTGCGGCGCGCTCGACAACCTCGTGGTGGCCACGACCGCGGGCGCGCAGGCGTGCGTCGCGTACCTGCGCGAGCACAACCTCGGGCGCACGACGTTCCTCATCCTCGAGCAGCTCGGGTACCTGCACGGGAAGGCGACGCAGCCGTTCCGCGCGGTCGCGGGGCCGTCCGGGCAGCCGGCGCCGCGGCTCTTTGACCTCGTGCAGGTGAAGGACCGGAAGTTCCTCCCGGCGTTCTACTACGCGCTGCGCGACACGCTCGTGGCGAAAGACCTCGACGAGGCGAGCGCGATCGCGTACCAGGGCGGGCAGTGCAAGTTCCGCGTTGTGACGCTCGACGGGCAGCTCGTCGAGCTCTCGGGCGCCATGTCCGGCGGCGGCAAGCGCTCCAAGAGCGGCGGCATGTCGAGCTCGATCGCGGCGAACGGCCTGAGCGAGGCCGAGATCGCGGCGCTCCAGCGCGACGCGGCCGCGCTCAAGAGCGAGCTCCAGCGCGTGCGCGACGACAAGTTCGCGCTCGAGAAGGAGGTCGCGCAGCTCGCGCGGCGCATCGAGCAGGTCGAGAACGAGCTCCCGCGGCTCGAGCTGAGCCTGAGCGCGACGCGCACGAAGCTCGCGGATCTGCGCGAGAGCAAGCGTGCGCTCGAGCAGCAGACGCAGCTCTCGGGCGAGGCGGCCGCGCAGGTCGCAGCGCTCAAGACCGCCAAGGCCGCGAAGGAGCGCGCGTTCGCCGCTGTGCAGGCCAAGGCCGCGGCGATGGAGACGAAGCTCGCGGCGCTCAAGGACCAGATCCTGGACGTCGGCGGCGAGAAGCTGCGCAAGGAGCAGGGCGTGGCGAACAAGATCACGACGCAGATCGACGACAAGACGAAGCAGCTGACAAAGATCCGCGTGGACTTTAAGAGCGCGCAGAAGAACAGCGAGAAGAACGCGCAGGCGCTCGCGCAGGTCGAGGCGGACGCGGCGGCGAACGCGCGCAAGGTCGAGGCGATCAAGGCGCAGTGCGCAGCGATGGAGGAGGACGCGATCGCGGTCGTGACCAAGTGCGAGGCGATCGAAGCGGATGTGGCGACGAAGGCGGCGGCGCTGCGCAAGGAGGAGAAGAAGTACCAAAAGCTCAAGAAGCAGCACGACGAGATGCGCAGCAGCGAAGTGGACCTCCAGAACAGCCTCGAGGACTGCGAGAAGGCGCGCGAGGAGAACGCCAAGAAAGAGGCGTACTGGGCGTCGAAGCTCACGGCGCTGCATGACGCGTACGTCCTCGAGCAGGAGCAGAACGCCGGCGTGTTCGACGACGAGCCGCGCCGACCGCCGCGCGCGCCGCCCACAGCTACGCCCGAGGCGCCCGCGGCCCATAACGGCGAGGATGTCGACATGGAGGATGTCGACGCTGGCGACGCTGAGCGCAAGGAGAGCGAGAACGTGGCGGTCGAGGCGGACGGCGACGGCGACGGCGCTGCGCCAGAGACGGAGGACTTTGTGCACATGGAGACGCTCCCGATGCTGGACGCGAAGGCGCTCGCGCGGTACAACAAGGAGGAGATGAAGTACGAGATCTCGGTGCTCGAGCAGCAGCGCGACGAGCTCAAGGCGAACGTCAACATGGGCGCGCTCGTCGAGTACAAGGAGAAGGAGGTGGAGTACCGCGCGCGGCTCGAGGAGCTCGAGGACGCGACGCGGCGGCGCGACGAGAAGCGGCACGCGTACGACGAGCTGCGGCGCAAGCGGCTCGAGGAGTTCATGACGGGCTTCCGCGTCATCACGCTCAAGCTCAAGGAGATGTACCAGATGATCACGCTCGGCGGCGACGCGGAGCTCGAGCTCGTGGACTCGCTCGACCCGTTCTCCGAGGGCGTCGTGTTCAGCGTGCGGCCGTCGAAGAAGAGCTGGAAGAACATCTCGAACCTCTCGGGCGGCGAGAAGACGCTCGCGTCGCTCGCGCTCGTGTTCGCGCTGCACCACTACAAGCCGACGCCGCTGTACGTGATGGACGAGATCGACGCGGCGCTCGACTTTAAGAACGTCTCGATCGTGGGCAACTACATCAAGCAGCGCACGCGCAACGCGCAGTTCGTCATCATCTCGCTGCGCAACAACATGTTTGAGCTCGCGGACCGGCTCGTGGGCATCTACAAGACCCATGACGCGACCAAGAGCGTGACGATCAACCCGCGCGTGTACGAGGCGCTGCTGCCGCCGGGCAAGGCGGCGGCGGCCGCGGCGAACAAAGCAGCAGCCGGTGCTGGCGACGGCGCGCGCACGCCGAAGAAGCCGCGACGGAGCGACCTCCCGTCGACCCCGTCGACTCCTGCGAGTGCGCTTCGTGACCGCACGAACCAGCACTGACCACTGACCGACCGACCGACCGACCGCAGCAGTCCGTCAATCAATCAACGGGTCGACACAGTAGCGAAGCGTACAGTAGGAGCTTTGGTAAAAGTCAACACCACTTGGTGGTGAGTCACGCTTGGGATTGGTAAAGGTCTCTTTCGATGGGATCCATCGCAGAATCGCGGCGCTCACCATCTGCAGGACAAGAGTAGGACTCGGGAGCGACTCAAGTCGTGGTTGCGTGAAGATGTTCAGTTCAGTGAGCCCACCACATGCACTTCTCTTTTGCAGCGTCACCACATGCGGGGGAGCTATTCTCAGTGTTCCTCCTCAGCGCGATCGCACACGCGCGCGCGCTCTCTCTTGCCCTAAATGCCCGCTGCTCGTTCTGCGTCTCCGTTCACAGTTGACGGACGCCCTCAGGCGCCAAGCGCGCGCATTTGTCTAAAAGCGCACCTCAGCCAAGCATCAGCGATGAAAGGCGCAGCGAACACGCCGCTTGTCAGAAGCGGTCGCTCTCGTCGCTGCGCCACGTCGCTCGTGATGTGGACGCTTCTCGGTGTCTTCGTCGCGCTGGCGTGGAGCCCAACGCAAGGTGCGGAGACTGCGCGCGCGCGAGCAGCGTCGTTGGATGCCGAACATCGAGACTGACGTTGTGTGTGATGCAGTGCTCGCACAGGAACCCGCGGCTCCGACGCCAGCCCCAGCTGTGACTCCCGCGCCGTCACCCGCTCCTGCACCAGTGCCCACCGAGACTCCAGCGGCGCCAACGCTTGTACCGACAATCGTACCCGCGCCGTCAACGGCAGCTCCAACAGCCGCCCCACCGGCGCCGACTCCGCCCCCAGTCCCCATTGCGACTCCAATTGCAACGCCGGAGCCAACAGCGAACCCAACGCCAGCACCAGCACCAACACCAGCACCAGCACCAGCACCAGCGCCGAGCGCGACAACAGGGAGTGGCAGCAACGAGACGATCGAGACGCCGACACCGACGAAGAGGAGGACAAAGGCGCCGACAGTGGCTCCCACGCTTGAACCAACCGACGAGACACCAGAGCCAACATCGAGGACGCCGACGCCGACCCACTCGCCAGCGAGCGATGGTATCGATACCAGCACCACCACCAGCGGGGACGGCGACGCAAGCCACCGCACGATCCTCCTGGCCGTGGTCGCGAGTGTCGCGGGACTCTGCATCATCGGGCTCCTCGCGTGCTGCTGTCAGCGGCGGCGGCTCAACCGCGAGTCGAGCGTGATGGCGACGCCTGTGCCCATTCTCGCAGCGACCGGCCAGCTCCAGCGCCAGCAGCAGTACCAGTACACTCCGTCGTTCAGTGGCGTAGACCAAGCCCCGGGGCAGCTCCGCGATAGCAAGCAGAGCCTCGACACCGCTGGCTACGGCGGACTGCCCACGGCCGAGAACGGCGTCCCGCAGTACGCGGTCACGAGCCCCGACATGCCTCCCGGCTACCGCGCCACCGCGAACCAGAGCCGCCTCGTGGACTTTAACCGGCAGACGCGCAGCGGGAACGCGTCGTCGGTGACGTCACCCACGAGCGTGTCGTCGCGCACCACAGCGACGAGCGTGAACTTTTTGGACGCACTGCGCGGCACGGACACGTCCAGCAACTTTGACGTGCAGAGCGACTCGGAAAGCTCGAGCTCCCGGATGGACCGCGAGTCGTACTCGTCGCAGATCTCGAACGACGTCGAGGAATCGGTGCGGTCCACGACCACCACATCGGACCGGTTCACGTCGAGGTCCTCCACGCTCTCCTACACAATGCGCGACACCGACACGAGCGACGTGACGTCAGCCATGGAGCACTCGGAGAGTGTCAGCTTCCTCGGGCCGGACGATGGACTTATGCAGCTCAGCGGCACCAACGCGGAGTTGAACAGCGGCAAGTCCTGGTACAAGTCTATTGGCTCGCCGTCCGATCAGGATCGGTACACTGCCAATATGGATCGCATGACGCTCGAGCGCGAGTCCTTCGAGCTCTAGAGGCGGAGGGCGGAGCTAACTTATGGCAATCAAGGCAGAGCAATCGCGACAGGAGCTCTCTCTCCAGTAGATATCGTCGCAGTATGCTGTATACCAACAACCACCACCCGCACGCCTTAGCTTGTCTCAAGCAGCACTGCGTCGTGTATCCGGCCTTTTGATGTTCTATCTGTTAGGCGGTCGACGGCTTGGGGGTCGACGGCTTCACCCGCGCTTCCAGCTTCTTCGGCCGCGCTTCGAGCACCGCACCTTTCGGCAGGTCTGCGAGGCGGTACGGGCCGTACTGGACGCGGATGAGGCGCTTCACCACGAGGCGAACGTGCGCGAGTGCTTTCCGGACCTCGCGATTCTGATGGGAAGACATACGATCGGCACGAGCACAGCATTGAGTCCGACATCCCACATGAGCCAGGAAGGAAGTCGTCACGTACCAGCCACACACACACACACATCTAGACGCACCTTGCCCTCGGCGAGCTTGACCTGCAGCCACGAGTCCTTCTTGTCAGTGGACTGCACCGAGACCTCGATGGAGCGGTACTTGACGCCGTCCACGAGCGGCCCGCGGCGCAGCTCCTGGATTTTGGACTCGGACACGATGCCGCGCACCTGCGCGCGGTACACGCGCGAGACGTCGCTCTTCGGATGCTCGAGCTCGCGCGCGTAGTCGCCGTCGTTCGTGAGCAGCAGCAGCCCCTCCGTGTTGAAATCCAGCCGGCCCTACGCACACGCGGGTCTCGTGAGCGCCCAAGCGTACGCACGGCAACTTCCCCACTACCTCCGGTATGCGCACGCACCACGGGCATCATGTGCTGCGTGAGTCCCATGACTTTGAGGCGGTCAAAGATCGTTGGGCGACCTTGCGGGTCGTTCGTGGTCACCAGCTCCTGCGCGCACGCCACGTACAACAAATGAGTCAACATCAACCCTCACCATTACTACGCATACACACACATACAAAGAGCATCAGCGCACCCCCGGGATCTTGTGCGCGAGCCACACTTTGAGTTGCGCGACAGCCGCGAGCGGGCGGCCACCGACCGCCACCACATCGCGCGCGAGATCCACGACAGTCGCGACATCGGTCACGACGCGACCGTTGACCGTCACCTCGCGCGATTCGATGCGCTTCTCGGCTTCGCGCCGCGAGCACACCCCCCCCATGGCGATGCGCTTTGCGAGGCGCGCCGTCCGAGGACTTGACCCGTCTGGCGCATTCGCCGCCGCTTTCGCAGGCTTGGAGTGGGCGAAGTCGCCCGGCGGCAGCACCTGCGACTTCTTGAGTGTCAGCAGCTCACGCGTTTGGAGTAGCTGGTGGGCGGGCGCCAGGCACCGCGCGAACACCCGCCTCGCGATGAAGGCACTCGGCAGCATCCCTCTTTTCTAAAGGTGATGGTTGGTTGACCGAATTTTATTCCTTGGTTTATCTCACCAAAGTAATTCACTGCTGACTATTCACACTTGCGAATATTAATGAATATGTCGAACGCACTCAACCAGACATCCTGATTTAATTCACTATACAGATTTGCGAAGACTCCACGAAGCCACGTCACCAAGCCATCAAGATTCCAAAGCTTGACGCTTATCGAGCACACAGGGCAACTCGCGAGGCGACCAGGAGAGAAGCGCAACAACTGCGCTAGAAGCGATGGAGGCGATCAAGCAGCAGGCGGCGGAGCTTAAGCGGCTTTGGAAGAACAAGCGGCAGCTGTCGCACCAGGCGCTCAGTCTCGCGATGGTCGTGCTCACGGCGCTCATGATCTGGAAGGGGCTCATGACGTTCACCCAGAGCGAGTCGCCGGTCGTCGTGGTGCTTAGCGGCTCGATGGAGCCCGCGTTCCAGCGCGGCGACATCCTCTACCTCGATAACACCGTGCGTCTGCGTGACGGAGTGTGGTGTGCGCGCTCTCCGACGCATTGTCTGGGCGTTGAAGCTCACCAAGTGCGTGGCCGCGTCTCGCACAGAAACCCAACCTCGAGATCGGCGACATCGTCGTGTACAAGATCAAGGGACGCGACATCCCCATCGTGCACCGCGTGCTCGAGCTGCACAGCAGGTGCGCGCCCAGCACCGGAGCGAGTTTGATGCCATCGGTGGGTGCTTGACAGCGCGGCTGCTTGTCGCTGACCACAGCGCGAAGGACGGGAAGGACGTGTACTTGACGAAAGGCGACAACAACAACGTGGACGACAGGTGCGTCTGCGCTTCTAGCACTTGGTTGAGCTGCGATGTAATCGGCGCTGATCGCTTGTGACATGCTGGGCGGCGGGGGGGAACAGAGGGCTCTACGCGCAGGGGCAGTTGTGGCTCGAGCGCGAAGACATCGTTGGCATCGCGCGCGGGTGCGTGTGTGTGGCTGGGCTGCGTATGTTGCGGCCAGTGGGCTCTGGTGACGACATGCTGACGGCGAACGCGTTGTGTGGAGCAGCTCGGTGCCGTACGTCGGGATGCTCACGATCCTGCTGAACGACTACCCGATGCTCAAGTACGTGCTCGTGGGCGGCATGGGGCTGCTCGTGCTCACGCAGCGGGAGTAACAATAACCCGAGCAATATATTCTGGGAGCGAGAGGGAGTGGCATTCGGAGCTCGCCGTCAGCGTTAGTTCCACGACACAACACACACACATTCGAAGGCGGAGCTTCTCTCTTGTTGTGCGCTCACGTGCTGGTGCACGACTCTCACATTCTCCAGTGAATAAAATAAGGGAGTAGAAGTTGCGCTCA
>SMMQ01001463.1:5498-26222 GCA_008271595.1 [Pythium] brassicae (nom. inval.) | reverse complement strand
GTGGCCATCGCCGCATCCACCGAGGCAGTTGCGACAGCGGCAGTCCCCTCCGCGTAGCACAGGACGGCACTCAGGACCGCCATCGCCCCCATCGCTGCCGCTCGGTTGAGACGCATCGCTGTGTTGCTTGGTGGTGCTCGAGACAGCGGAAGTTGGGTACTGAAGCGGGCTCCTTTGCTTGTCTACAGTGTCTCCTTCTAATGCCAGTAAAGCCCGGCATCATGGGACAGGTGCAACGGAGCCGGCTGTGGGGTCGAGTTGACACGGCGCAGAGGCAGTAGGAGGCGCTGACGGTTGCATGGTGGGAGGGGGAACGAACGGAATATGCTGGTCGAGCGCTTCGAAACACGCTGGTACAGCAAGCGAACGGGAGCACTGCTGCCCTTGGCGACTCTTTCTCTCGAATGGCTCGCGTCACGCAAGCTGTCGAGCTTTTCGACTTTCGGGTGACGACATTTCAATTTTGCGCTCGTCCGGAAGCGGAGGTCCTGGATCGTCCGGACGTTTAGACGGGATCCGTCTGGGAGCTCAGCTGGATTACTGGGTCGTACTCAGCCGCCACGCCCTGCGGCCGTGCGTAGGAATGCCGGCGACGTGCGAGTGGGAGGTGACGCGGAAGGATGTGAACTGTAGCGCCTTCCCTTCTTTTGCCTTGAAAGGTCGCTGCTGAGTGTGTCGATTCACTCCAAAGAGTGACTGGTGACTGTTTTGGGAGATGAGCCTCGAGACAAAACACACACATCTGCGATCTGCAAGGGAGTACACGTCTATCCGGATAGAAAATCGCGTTTCATCCGCTATTTTTGCACACATCCGCATACTTGTCATCCGTGAAGCACTCTCTCGAGCCACAAAATACACTTGACTATCCGGGCATACACATGCGCACACACTCCTGCTTGGCAGTCCGCAAAGTCTTCGTGGTCTTCTCGCTTCAGGTCTTGACAACACCTCCTTCACTTCCGCAGTCGCCCAGCCGTCAAGCCAGCCAGCAGTCTCCAGCCAGCAATACACGAGCAGCGGACCAGCGCTACTACCAAAGCAGCAAGCAGCAACCAACCAACCAACCAACCCAACCAACCAACCAGCAGCTCCAAGCCGCCGCCGCCGCCGCCGCCGCCGCACGCCACCGAACAAATTGACGCAAGGATGAACTACCTCCTGCTGATCTACCTGAACTTCATCCGCGGTCCGCGCATCATGGAGGAGCGGCGCGTGAAAGAGGAGGCCGCGCGCGTGGCGCACCTGGAGGCCGAGCGTGCCGCCGGACGCCTCGAGCTGCTCACGTGCAAGAAGTGCGACGGCAAGATCGACGTGCGCACGGCGGCGCGCGCCGACCGCAGCGCCGAGCCGCAGTGCGCCAAGTGCCGCGCCGAGGAGCGCGCGCGCCGCGCGGCCGCCGTCGTGGTGCAGGAGGAGCACATGACGCCGTTTCTCTGGTTCCAGCTCTGCGTCATGCTCGCGGGCATCCTGGTGTTCGTGCACCGGAACTACGTGCCGCTCTTCTGAGGCGGCAGCGGCGGTGGCGGCGGCCGTGTGCGTACGACAGCTCAGCAGTTGCTGCTGTGACATTCGGCGGTGATGTCGGCGGGAGCGGCGTGAGGGATGCAGTGTAGATGAGTTGGTGGCTGGTGGGAGCGACTGAGTGAAGCGAGTGGGCGAGGGCGAGCAGAAGTACTGTAAGTACCGAGCGACCGACCGCGAGAGCGACTGGCGGAGCTGTCCACAGAGCGAGGAGTCAACTCGTCAGACCTGACGCCGATTACTGAACATCGCGAACGTCTCGGCGACCATAGTAGTAGCTCCCGAGGACCCGCCCGCCCAGGAACTGAACGTACAATTAGTGACGAGATAGACAACATGCCTTTCATTCTTTCTTTGTATCTGCGAGTCCTGCGTGGTGATGGTGGTGGTGATTGATTGCACGAGTGTGTGAGTGTGTGCGGATGGCAGCGTCCGCTGTGCGTCGCCTCGTAGCCTCTGAGGCAAGTGCCGCCAAGTGTTCCTGGTTGTCAATCACTGTCTTTTTTCGCTGCTGGACTTCGATCGGTGACACAGGCAGACGCTGCGTCGCGCTCGCCACCGTCCAGCCCACCAATCCACTCGAAAACAAAAAACGGTGGCAGCAGCCTGCACATGTCCAACCCATCTCGACCGCACTTCTGCTGGTCAAAACTTTTGACCAGCAAGACAACCAAACAAGAGCGCCATCCGAGCGGCGCAGCGCACAACGGAGTCCACTGTCACCACGCGCAGACGCCTCCGGTCCCTCAGCGCCCACAGGACCCTGCAATGACAGGCAACCTCCGCGACGTCATGGCGACCACATTCAAAGACCACGCGCAGCCGCGGACGAGCAGCACGCGCGAGTGGCGCTGGGAGGACGACGACTTCACGCGCGACATCGTGGAGCAGCTGCAGCGCGGCGAGGCGCTCGAGACGCGCGCGTTCCTCCGCCCGATCTTCCGGTGCGTTGTTTACCGCCTTCTCTGTGCGCCTTTACCAACTCTCCACACTCACAATTACACCGTCACACGTTCTCCTGCCTTCCCGCAACCTCTGATCCCTCTCTCCCTCTCTCCCTACTCGCTCGACACTCGCCGCTCGCCACTGCCACAGCTGGATGAAGCACGGCGTACACAAGAACGGCGCACGGGACGCGGCCATGATTGAGGCGGCGTTCGCGTTCGTCGCGTGGATGGTGCAGCTGTCGACAGCGGGCGATGCGGCGCGCGGACTCGCGGCGATGCCCGAGCTGCAGCCGAGTTACGCGCTCAACACGATCGTGACTGCGAGCCAGCGCGCGGGGAGCCGCGTGGACGCGGAGCGCGCGTTCCGCCTGCTGCTCGCGCACGGCTACGAGCCGGACGTGTTCACGTACACGGCGCTCATCGACGTTATGTCTCGGACTGGGGACGTGTCAGCGGCGATGGAGGTATGTGCGTGTGAGTGTTTGAGTGTGTGAGTGTGTCGCTGTGTTTCTTCTGCAACAGCGCCTCCACTCGCTCGACTGCTCATGTGTCGTTGCGTCGACGAGTTCTCGGGTGGACACTGGGACTCGTGTTGTGTGCTGTATGTGTTGCGCTGGGCGATCAGCGTCTCACCTTCTCACACCCGTCCTTCTCACGCGACTCTGCTCCACGCTGATCGCCCCTGTTGCCTGCCGCCGTGTGCGCGCCTCACTTCGGCTGTGCTCGCCGACAGATGTACGCGCACATGCGCACGACCAAGTCGCGACCGAACATCGTGACGTTCACGACGCTGATCCGCGCCGTGGGCTTCTCGTGCACGGCCGCGCCGCTCGAGTGCCTGCGCTTCCTGCAAGACGCGCGGCAGGAGGAGCGGTTCGACGAGTCGCTCTTCTGGGAGGCGCTCGACGCGTGTGCGCAGCGCAGGAGCGTGGAGGCGGCCGGCGCCGTGCTGCGCGAGCTCGCGGGCTGCGAGGGGAGCGTGGCGCGCGACAGCGAGCGCGTGGTGCGCGCACTCACGCAGGTGCTGCGCGAGCACGAGCGCGCGGAGCAGGATCGGGTCTTGGAGCAGTGGTTCGCAGTGTTGCTGGTCACTGCGGAGGAGCGCTCTCGGGTTCTGAGCGCAGACGTGTCGGCGTCGGCGTCGGCCGCGCGTGCAGGTGTGTGTGTGAGGTGACTGTGTGGTGATGTGTGTGAGCGATGGTGTGTGAGCGTGTGAAGCAGAGGAAGAGGAGAGATGACGATGCAGATCGCGACACGACACGTGCTGACCCTCGCTTGTTGTGTGTCGCGTGTCGTCGCGACTGCCAGCGGCCAAGATGGGCGGCTTCCTCGGCGAGCAGACGTCCGACTCGGTCCGCCTCGCGGTCATCGAGCACGACATCACGCGTCTGGCGGAGCGTCTGCGCGACGGAGTGGCCGTGTCCACGTACGTGCGGGTGTTTGGAGTGCTGCGTGCGCGTTGGGCTCTCGTGTTCTCTCTCTCGTTCTCTCGCTTGTTCTGTCGCCAAGTCGTTGTTTCTACGACAACGCTGGCGTCTGGGGTTTTAGTAGCGAGTCCGACAGTGTGCAGCGCCCGACACTGTATCCGTGTGGGTGTTCGTGGGTATGGTGCTGATCCGCTCCGCGTGTGCGTGCGTGCGTGCGTGTCTGTCTGTGTATGCACCGTGGTGCTGTTGAGCAGGAACGACTTTGAGACGCTGATCCACCAGTGCCGCAAGCGCAAGTGGAAGGAGGGCGTGGCGCTGACGCTGACCGCGATGCGTCGGATGGCGGAGACTGGCTGGGCCTTTGAGGCGTCGGATCCGGGGCCGATCGACAGCGGAGACGCGAACACGAGCGATGGCAGCAGCAGCACCGGCGGCACCGACGGCAGCGTCGACTCTGTCGCGGTCACTGGCAGGAGCGCCGCCGCCACGACGAACGCCAGCCACCCCGGTCGCCAGTCCGTCCCCCCGCAGCCGCACCTTCGCGCTACGAGCAAGACGTACGTGTCTATCGTCGACGCGTACATGGTGTGCGGCGACGAGCAGATGGCGTGGGAAGCGGTGCTGGAGGTCTCGCAAGACCCGGCGCTGGCTCGCGAGCCGGCGCTGTACCGCAAGTTCATCCGCGGCGCGTACTTGCTGACAGAGTGCGCGCACATCGCCGAGCTGCTGGCGTTCGCTCGCGCGGACGACGTAGCGCTGACGCACCGCGCGTGCGTGGAGCTGGCGCGGATGCACGGACACGTGCACGAGGAGGGCGTGCGGACGATCCTCGAGCGGCTGCCTCCGTCCGGCGTGACGCACGAGAGGCAGCAGGCGCTGCTCGAAGAGCTTGTGATGTCGTGCGGCTTCAAGCACAACGCGACGGGCGTGGAAGCGACGCTGCGGACCATGCTAGCGCGCGGGTTCCAGCGGTCGGCGCTGACGGAGAACGGCGTACTGATCTGCTGTCTGCAGCAAGCGGACGTGGCCGGCGCGACGGCGACGCTGCGGCACTTCCAGCGTCTCGGGCTCGCGCTGGTGGTGCCGACGTACGACTCGCTGCTGCGCGAGATGTACTTCAAGTACACGCGGCGCGGCGGCGAGTTCGACGACGCGTCGCGCAAGCTCGCGCTGCGCACGCTGGTCTCTCGGCGCGCGCTGCTCACGAAGCTGTTTGCCGAGGCAGACGCGCTCGCGGGCTGGCGTGCAGCGTCAGGTAGCAGCGACGACGACAGTGACGGTGGCGACAGTGACAACGACCAGAGCGCTGCCAGCGAGCACAGCCCCAGCGCCACGCGCGACGTACTCGCGCGGGTCGCGACGCCGTCGCTCGCCCACCACCAGCGAGTGCTCACGTACTGGTGCGAGCGGGAGGTGCTCGAGTGCGCGGCGCTCATGTTCGCGCAGCACGCGATCGAGCTGATCGCGACGATCCGGGACAAGGCGACGAAGGCAGCGGCGCAGGCGGCGGTGTACGCGGCGCTGCGGAGGACGCGCGACCCGTTCCTGTTCAACCTGCGCGCGGTGGCGTCGCTGCCGCTGCTGGACCTGACGTTCCGGTCGGTCGGGAAGGTCGCGAAGCATATGCTGCACGTGTTCCGCGACAACGGCGTGGCGGTGGCCGTGCAGGCGCACCACGCGGCGTTCTGCGTGGCGCAGCTGCCGCGCCTGACGGTGCACATCTTCAAGGAGCTGGACGACGTCGTGGCGCTGCACGCGTCGCACCGCGCCGAGGTGCTGGCGTTCTGCTACGACGCGCTGGAGAGCGACAACCTGGACAAGACGGTCGGGTACGTCGTGAACAAGGCGGGGCTGTACACGCTCGCGACGGCCGCGTACCTGGCGCCCAAGCTCGCGGAGCTGTACGTGCTGCAGGAGCAGCTCACGGTGCTGCAGTTCTTCAAGCCAGAGGTGGCGGACTCGGCGGCGATGCGCCGACTCTTCCTCCGCGAGGTGATCGAGGTGGAGACGATCGCGGACGAGGAGGCGGAGGAGGCAGAAGAGGTGGCAGAAGACAGCGACAGCGGTGCGCAAGAGCCTCACAGCGGAGACAAGAAGCCCAGCAATGATGACGACCAGCGTGGCGACGAAGCGAGTGGCGACCGCAAGGCGCGGGTGGTAGAGGAGCGAACTCGCCGGCGCTTCCGCTTGACGATCAAGGCGATCGTCGAGTTCAAGCTGCAGCACGAGGACGAATTCCTGCCGTACATGCTGCACCGGCCGTCTCGGCGGATCCGGACGGACGAGGAGCTCGCGGCCGCCGAGGACCCGCAGAAGGAGTTCCTGCGCCTCCCGCTCGACGACAGCCACGTGGTGGTTGTGGACAACGACGACGCGGTCGCGCTGGCACACGAGGTGCTGATGGGCGACGGTATCGACGCGCTCGGTCTGGACGCCGAGTGGCGGCCGGACGGCGGGAGCGGGTTCGTCCCGTCCAAGTGCTCGATTCTGCAGGTCGCGTGCGAGACGCACGTGTTCCTCTTCGACCTGCTCGAGCTCTCGCTCTCGGACGTCGAGGATCTCTTCGCGCACGTGTTCTCGAGCAAGGCGATCGTGAAGATCGGCTTCGGCTTGGACGGCGACATCAAGCGGCTGCGCTGGTCGTTCCCGGACGCGCGCTGCTTTGACGCGTTCGTGAACGTCTTGGACTTCTCGCTTGACGACAGTGCTGGTTCTCCAAGGCACGCTGGTCGCAGTGGAGCGGCAGACTATAGTGGTACAAGTGCGTCGTTGCGTTCGAGTCCCAGTGAGCTCGTGGCGGCTGGCAGCACTGTTGGTTCGCACGCTGACACGACCGCATCGCTCGATACCGACTCGGACGCACTCCCAACGTCCGGAGGAGCTCTAGGAGCGGATCACCGCGGTGGAACTGCTACAGCTTCAAACGGTACCGACCCGAGGCTCGAAGAAGGCGTCTTCGACATCGCCAAGCTAAAGCACCGGCGCCGTCGATCGCGAGGGCTCGCCGCGTACGTACTCGATGTACTCGGCTTGCCGCTGTCGAAGGCGCAGCAGAGGAGCGACTGGGAGCGCCGGCCGCTGACGCCGCGGCAGATCGCGTACGCCGCCTTGGACGCGTACTGCTTGATCATGCTGCGGCGCGCACTCCAGCCGGCGGCGCATGAGTGGAGTGAGAGGCAAGATGCGATTTAGAGGAGGAGTCCGCTATACCGAAGCCGACAGAGGTTGAGGATCTTGCTATCCTCGCCCGGGTCGTCTGATAGGTGGTACAGTATCGTCAAACAGGGTCCACCTCGGACGCTCGGCGCATTCCACCTTCAGTGTGTTTGTGGCACAGGATCGTCGATCCGCAGCACTGAACCACGACAGAGTCTCGAATCCTTGGAGCTTGAGCCTGGAACTGTTCACTTCCTTCGCCGCTCGTCCATCCAGAAGTTCTCGGTGGAGCTCCAATTTGATGCTCAAACAAAACGATCTGCCGTGGAATGGATTCCGCAATAAGAAGTGTGCTGCTGGTCCTGGGCGAGGGACAAAGAGGCTTTGTGCGCCGAAGAGAGCTGTGTCAGCGATGGCACTCTGCGCGGTCCACACTCCAGCATTTGTGTCCGTCAACGCACACCACTCGCCTTCGCATCCTAAGCTCAAGCGTGTACAGCACCGCAATGTTCTCGCGCGCCGTCTTCGCCAGTGTGCTTGCTGCGTGCTCTCTCGCGATCGCGAACGCGCATCTCGGTGCATGGACTGCCGGTATGTTCTGCCCCGACAACACCGCCAGTCCGTCCTTGAAAGACTCCTCCGGTGGCAACCGCGCCATCGACCCGCTGTACATGATGGAGAAGTCCGAGTGGTGGTTCCAGCACGGCCGCGGCTGCGATCGCGCCATGCCACGTGGTGTGCTCAAGATCCCTGCGAACGGAGAGTTCACAGCGAACATCTCGGATACGCGCGACGGTGCGCTGTCGGGTGCGCTCGCTGCCGGACGCAAGTCGGAGACGGAGTTCCAGAAGTCGGACGAGGGCTGCATCATCAGTCCGAACATGCACACGAAGAGCAAGGCAACCGCCGGCGGCACCGCGTTCGCCATCGCGTACGTGTCGACGCTCGCGGAGGTGACCCCGGAGAATCTGGTGGTGTTCTCTGTGGCGCCGAACACGCCGTACGAGCGCATCGCACGCTACAAGGTGCCGGACCTGGCGGCGTGTCCGAAGGACGGCTGCGTCTGCGCGTGGGGGTGGGTGCCGGACGGCTGCGGACAGCAGAACATGTACATGCAGGGCCACAAGTGCCAGGTGACGAACGCGAAGGCGAGTGGCCGCAAGCCGGGCAAGGCCATGGCGCCAGGACCGGGAGTCAAGGGACCCAAGCAGCTGATCTACGCGTTCCAGAAGTCGGGCAACAACTACAAGGACCGCACGCCGTCGAACCAGGTGCCGACGTACTCGACGCGCATGGGCTACATGAACGGCGCGCAAACCGACATCTTCACGGGTGGCACTGCACGCAGCTATTCATTATCGGACTGAGAACGACTGTCGGGGATTCGTTGCGTCAATGACCGTCAGTCAGTGCCATCGTCCTTGAGCTGTGGGGGACGAGCTTGGATGTAAGCAATGGATTGCGTTCCCTTCCAGTGTGTCGGTGCCTCCGCTTCGCTCTAGAAGCCCTTCCACTCGAGCTCGAGCGTGATCGAGCCGCTGTTGTTACCCAACAGCCACGTCTTTGTGAAGCGGTCGTTGCGCTGCAACTGCGCGAGTGGGATCTCGACGTGGCCGATCTCGTCGTCCGTCTTGAGAAAGTCGGAGTCCATGACGACGACCGAGAGCGTGTCGTGGCGGTCGTTCGAGACCAGCAGCTCGAGTTGCTCAGGCGGGTCCCAGATCTGCACCAAAGAGAGAGAGAGAGAGAGAGAGAGAGCAAGCATTAGTCGCCTCCTCAGCCAGGAAGACCCCAACGCAGCCAACCTGTAACCCAGCCGCACCGGGTTGAGCGTCGTGCTCTTGACAGAGCTCTGCTTGGAGCGACTGCCGACTCGGAAGACCACGTACGGATCGCTCGAGCCGTTAAAGTCCATCGGCGTGAGGCGCTCGCACCTGTACAGCTTGATGAACACGGCGCCCATGCACGCAATGTCCTCCGGCAGCAGAGAACGCGCGTCGCTCGACGCGCGGCGCCGCGCTGCCTCGCGCGTGCCGGCGAACGGGTACCATGCGAGGTCGAACTCAGCTTGGCCGACGCCGTCGCGGCCGAACGCGACGATCTCGCGCGAGTCCGCGAGCGGCGCGAGGTGGTCGAGGTGGATCCACTTGGAGTCGATGAGCCGCAGCTGGCGCAGCGCCTCCTTGTACTCGAGCGACAGGCTCAGGTCCTGCGTCTTGGGGTCGCGCACAAGCAGGTGGAAGCACTCGTCCTCAAAGTCGTGCGCCGTCTGGCCGTGGACCAGCTCCGTCGCGGCTTTCTCCTTGCCCGCGCTCAGCTGCACCTGGAAGCTGTGCAGACCGGTCCACCTCGACACGGGGTTCGCCGGCACGACGCCGCTTAGCTGCAGGTTCTTGACTACGAGCATCCCGAGCGGCCGGTTCGCGCCGAGCGCCTCCATCTCGACCTTGCTCAGGTCCTGCACGAGCGGCACGACGATCTTGTTCGGCCACACTGCGCGGCTCTCGATCGCCGAGCAGATCGCGCTTCGGAAGACCGACGAGAGCGCGGGCAGCCCCATCCAGTTGACGTACAGCGTGCTCAGGTTGAAGTTCACGGTCGGGGTCTCAGTGAAGCTCACCGAGACCGCGCCGACGGTCGGCCAGCGCGGGAAGAGCGGCTTCAGCTCGACGCGTAGCGTGCCGCGCAGCAAAAAGTCCGAGAGCTCGATGCTCATGCTCACGGGTGAGCCCGGGTTCCGGAACGCGAACACGATGTCCGTGTTCTGCGTCGCGAAGAGCAGGTCGACGTCGACCACCACCTGCTCCTCGAGATGCTTCTGCGTCTTGATGCCGTTGATCACCGGCGCGGCCGTACCGAGGTCCAGGCCGCTGAACCCGAGCTCCGACATCAGGAGCTTGGGCTTGATGCCGTCCAGCACGGGCGTCAGCGCGTCTTTCACGGACCGCGCGATCGCGACCTTGACGTACGGCCAGAGTGAGTCGATCGTCTGGTTCAGCCAGTCGCACTTCTCGACGTCGGGGAACTTGACCCAGCGGGGCAGGTCCTCCTGCAGCAGCTCGTGCAGCGTCTCGCGGTCCAGGCCCTTGAGTAGCTACGCACCAGCCACACCGCGGCGTCAAAGTCAAAGCGGAGCCACGCCCAGCAGCAGTCCCTAAATGCATGTTCGTACATGGATCTTGCTGTTCTCGCTCAGCGGCGCGAACGCGGTCGTGAACGCCGCGCTCTTGAGGCGGAAGAGGAAGATCGCGACCAGCAGCCCGACAGCTTCGTACTCGCGGCCAATGCGCGCAAGGTGGATGACCGCGAGGCCGCCGACGAAGCAGATCGCCTCGGCCACGACCGGTGCGAGGAGGAAGCCCCACACGCCGTGGCCCAAGCGCAGTCCCGGTCTCGATATTGTCGGCGATGGCGTCTCGCTACTGAGCCCATCGACGCCGTTACCGCTGCTGCTGTGTCGCACAGGGGGCGCCAGCGACGACGTGCGGCGCCGGCGACGCGGCTCGAGCCCGCGAGTCGTCGGCTGAGCTCGGCTGTCGGACGGCGAGGCAAAGAGCAACGCGCGGCGTCGCTTCTGCTGCTGCACGAGTGCAAACGCCATGGACGCCACGGCCACCGTCATCACCGCGGTCATCCACGTCCACTTGGCGTGCGCCGCCTGCCATGCGCTCGAAGAGCTCATCGAGGCGTGTCAGATTCAGATTTGCAAGTCCGCGAGCTTTGTGACACGCATTTATGTATCTTTTATGGATAGAGAGCAGTGATTTGGCTGGCAGGAGGCTTCACAATGGAGTCTACCGCCCAACAATCCCAAGGCGCACGACGGACCCGGTCCAAGCGCCATCGTATGGGCCAGAACCGTGTATCCCCTTCAGTACTGCTTAACATGGGTGCCTGCTGGTCTTCCTGCACTTCAATAGCACCTCGCAAAGGCATTCTTGGAACCATCCAAGCGCCACCGCAGGTCGAACTGCGCCGGAGGAAGGCGCAGGAGACACGGAGCGCGTGCAGACGAGCAGCGTACGTGTGTGTCGATTCGAAAGTGTATTCATCTGCGCGCTCGAAAGCAGAGCGTCGCTCAGCGTGGCAGCCTCGCACAGACGCTTCTGGGGGCTCCCGTATCTACCGCCCAGTCTCCCTGCTTCTCGCATCCTCCTTCTTGCACGTTATAAGCCGCTCACCCGCATTCCCAGTCGTCGTGTCCAGTTGCTTGTATCCATATCTGCAATCCCGGGTGCATGGGTGGCGGCTAGGAGAAGAGGTACGCGGCGCCGCCGAGTCCCGCGAGCACGAGCAGCACCATGACGATCAGCATCGGGTTCACTGCCGGCTTCTCCTCCTTAAACTCTGTAAAGCGCGCTCAAACGCAAGTCAGTCGCAAGCGCACACATTCACAACGAGATGCGCTTATACACGCAGACGCACTGTTGCCCGGGATGGCGTAGCGTGAGCGCAGCTGCGCCGCGCTGAGGTCGCAGTCCCGCACTGAACCGCCGCGGTCGTACCGCGAGCGCAGTTCGCTCGCGTTCAGCACGTCGTCGCTCATGGGAGGAAGAGGCTGCTTGCTTTTTTGCTGCGCTAGCACTGGTCGTGCTGCCCGTGCGCGTGTCCTTCTGCGCTGCTTGATGCTTCGACTGTGTGCGAATGAGCACTCTTCCGGTTTCACGAAAGGACGCGGCTCTTTGAGCAGTTCAACCTCGATTTATGCACTACCAGGAACGTGAATTGTTGTCTGGGGCGCGCCAGATTGCGTTCTGGAACGGATAGTGGGCTGTTGAAGTGGCTGTGCGGAATGTGGTGGGGTGTGGACGCTACGAGTGATGACGAGCGGCTCTCGTGGCGCAGCTTCGGCGACGCACCAGCGCTCAGTGAGACCTGCGAGAGCGGTGCGGACGTCGCGTACATGTGCGCGCGCACTTGCAGGATACCCACAGGTAGCGGCTGACGAATGTGCACCTGCAGACGCCTCGGAGGACGCCGAGGACCTCGCGCAGCTCGTCGATCGCCGCGCAGCAGTCAACGTGCTCGGTCAAAGTTTCTGCTTTGCTGTGGATGAAGCGAGTGAGAGAGTCAAAGGGCCCGTTCGTAGCGAGTCACAACCGCTGCAGCGATCAACAGGCACAGATGCAAAGCCGCCGCGTTCGCCAAAGGAGATCGTCAGCAGCGAGCGAGCGCCCGCGATCACTCTGAGGATCGAGCGAGCAAGCAAACACGCCGCGCAGCCGCAGCTACTGTATTCACAGCACCAAGTAGTGCGAGAACTACCGTCGACGTCCGAGATGGTCGGCATTGCAGAGCCGCAACCTGCTGCGACGAAGTGGAGCGAGAGCAGCTCTGTGGTGCAAGCGAGTCACTCGGTCCAGACACGTGATGCCACCCCACACAACATGCGAAGCTTGTTCCCAGGTGCTAGTGAAGAGGCCGAAAAGACGTGGGCAACGTCGGCATCTGAGGGTTCGCCGCCACGCCAGCTCAGCGGTGGTCGAGATGGTGCAGTTGACCCACGGCAGCAGGCTCCCGTGACTCGGGTCAGCCAACCGATGTCGCTGAGCCAGTTGCTGGCGATGCAGCCCGACCCGCCGCCGCGATTCCCAGAGCCAAAGCATCACCAGCAAGACGATCAGTGCGATCGGGATCAGCAACGCATTCAACAGCTCGAGACTGAGCTGCAAGAGCTGCACACGCAGGTTGCGGTCGCACATTGTTTCTCAGCACCGGACCACCTGGCTCTGACAACGCTCGTGTCTGCTGTCGCCCTCCACGTCTTCAGATTGGACGCGTACGTGTGGAAGTGACGAGCTGGAGAGAGAAGAGCGTGGTGCTCGAAGCGCAGGTGCAGCACCTGCACGCTGGCGTCCTGGACGCTGAGCAGCGCGACGCCGACGCGCGACAGAAGCTCGCACAGAAGTGCGTCGAGGTCGCGCAGCTGCAAACACGGTGCCTCGCGCTCCAGGACGCGAACGAGACGTGCCAGGAGCAGGCGAAGAGGGCGGCCGACGAGAAGGAGCGCGTGCAGCGCGACTACTTGCAGGTCGTGTTCGACTTGGGGAAAGCGCAGAAGCAGCTTAACGCCATGTCAAAGGAGGCCGCGTCGACAGCGTCGAGCGAAGCGCTGCTCCGCGAGGTCGACCGGCTGCAGAGCGACAACGAGGCGCTGGTGCAGCAAATGAAAGTCCTGGAAGTGCGTCCGCTTGCTGCGGAGCGGTCTGGACGAGAGGGGTTGCAACCCTCTCACCGTGTCGTTGCGTTTTATGCAGCGATCCGGCTCAGGCAGCGGCGCCGACTCGCACCAGCAGCAGGTGGTCATTAGAGGGCTCCAGAAGCACATTCAGGAGCTCGAAGACGAGATGCAGAGGATGCGGTTCGCTGGCGGCTCGGCGCCGCACTTAAGCTCCGCGTACGCTCTTCCTCCGCCTGCACCGGTAGCGCCTCACCGAGCATCAACTTCGTTCAATGGAACGAACTCAGTGGCGCTCGCGAGAGGGGGCGACGCGTCGACGCCAAACTTGATGTCCTTCGTGTCGGCGTTGGATTTTTCCGGACACCCCGGACTGAGCTCGGCAGCCGAGAAGCCCGTGTCACTGAAAGGTACGCGGTCTACCGGGATCCCGTGTCGGTACTGGAGGAGGGGAGGGCATCGGTACCTTTGTCAGCGAGTGACCGATCGACATCTCCCCTGCGCAGATATCCTCGCAGAGCAGCAGCTTGCTGGGGCGGGCCGGCGAGCAGCGCCGCCGCAAGTGACTGGCAACAGCAACTCGAATCCGCCGCTGACACTCGCGTCGATGGGCTTTACATCCACAGCTCGGGACCCTGCTTTCACGCAGCAACCGACTCACTGGCATGACAACAGCAGGGATCGATCGCACCCGCAGCAGTTCAACCCCGAGCAGTTCAAAGCTGAAGGTCGCGCTGGTGGGCTTGGTCAGTGCATCTAGTCCGTTCAGGTGCAGCGCCTGACAGCGCCTCTCTTGTCCGGTCGCAGCGTTCGCGAGGCGAGCGACAAGCAACTTCGCCCACCTGCCAGCAGGAGCGCCAACTTCGCGGTCGGCGTCGTTCCCGCCCGCGGAAGCTGCGGCGATGATGCCGTTCGCCACGGAGCGACAGTCGTTCCAGCTGGACGCGGTGCAGCGGCGGCAGCTCGAGCAGCGGCTCATGGCGCTCCAGTTGGAGAAAGAGCAGGCAAGAGGGAAGGCGCTTGAGTGGTAGTAGAGGACGACACACTAACCGACGCCCGGACTGCCACGCTGCTCGCAGGTGGAGGCGAAGGCGCTGAAGCTGGAGCAGGCGGGGATGCGAACCATCAGCGCGCGCTCGGAGAAGCAGCGGCTGGACACCAAGCTCCAGATGCTCGCACACGACGTGAGCAGGCTCAAGCTCACGCTGCGGTGACGGGCTGAGCTGACCGGCGGAGACAGAGTCGCAGCGCAGCGGAACCGAATCTGAAGGTTGGCATGGAGACCACGGTGGTGCAGGTCACAAGCAAGCTCCGAATCTCAAGCAGAGTGGCGTCGATATTGACCCGAGCTTTGACAGGACTCGCAAGTGCTCGGTCTGGGTCAAACGCCTGTAACTTTGGACTGGATGCAGCGCCGCCATCTTTCATTTGCGCGCGGTGTGCGTGCGTGTTGCCGCGTGTTCCCACTTGTTCCCGTCAACGTATGTGTGACACTGTCGTTCCTGGCGCTGACGTTCAGGAGTCGATTGGGGTGATCGAATGAGTGGTTGGGGCCAGCGACACTTGGTTTCAGTATGCTCAAATTCAGTTTTCTCTCTTTTCTTTTTTTCCTAAAAAACACCCCGGGTGTTTTGTTTTGTGCGTTGATGCCATTCCGACATTTCGCGCCGACACGAGAGAAGCGCACGAGGGCTCTCCCACCACCACCACCACCACCACCACCAAGGGGAACAGGATCCCGCCACCGTCCCCTCCCCTCTCTCGGCAACAATGGCGACGACTGCGGCCGATGTGCTGCAGCTCGTGCGATTTGAAGAGCGCGCCGCAGCGGTGGAGCTCAAGCTGCCGGCGGCGCTCGCGCTCGCCAAGGACCTGCCGCTCGCGCGCCGAAACCAGGCGCGGCGCCAGCTGTACCTCGAGTCCGAGCTCATCCGCGTGGAACTCGAGGAGCAAATGAACCTCGCGGGCATCGAGCCGCAGTTCCTTACGGCGCCCGAGATGCAGGCGGCGAACAAGCGCCTCGACGCCATCCGCCAGCAGCTGCGCCTCGACGTGCTGCCCGCCACGCGCTCGCAGCTCGAGCAGGCGTACTCGCTCCTGCGCTTCGCCACGTTCGCGCTGCTGCTCGTCGGCTGGTTCAGCGCGCTTACGTTCGTCATCCCGCTGCGCTTCGCGGGCCCCTACCTGCGCTCGCTCGGCTGGAAGAAGAACTACCTGCCGATCGACATCATCTCGGTGCGTGCGTGCGTACGCTGCACTGTGGTGTGTTTATCCTGCAGTGGCTGGCCATGTGTTGTGGTAACCAATCTGTGGGTCGGCTGCTACAGTGGGGGATGGCGTACTTGATCTGCCTTGCTGCTGGCACGGAGGCGCGCATCGAGGGCCGGGAAAACGTCTCGGACCTCAAGGACTCAGTCGTGTGCATGTTCAGGTGCGTCTTGTTTTTTGTATGTGCGGTAAGTGCGTTTTTTTGCAGCACAGTGCGCGTGGGACTCACAAAGTGCGTTCGCCATGGCAGCCACGCGTCGAACCTCGACGGCTTCATCGTGAACGCGTTCTCGCCCGCTGCGTTCAAGGTGCGTACTATGGACACAGCCAATGAACTTGCGCTGCACGGCGCTTGGCTGACAGCTGTGGCGCTTGTGTGTTTGCGGCGGCTCTCTCTCTGTTCAGTACGCGGCGAAGAAGAGCGTGTTCCTCGTCCCGTTCCTCGGCTGGACGTCCCGCTGGGGCTTTGAGTTCGTCGCGATCGACCGTGGGAACCGGTACGCATACCTTTTCCACTCTCTAAAGTACGATTTTCACAGTCGCCAACAGGCTCGCTCAACGGATGGAACGCGCGCGCGCTTCTGTCTTATCTCAGTGCATCGGCGCTCAAGAGTCTGAAGGAGCTGGCGGTCTCGATCAACGAGAACGGCAACTCGGTCTGCATCTCGCCCGAAGGCACGCGCTCGAAGGACGGACTCGTACGTGCCAGTAGTTTAGTTGGCTCGCCTGCTCGTTATGTCATTGCGCCGCTCACGCGTTCTGCTCCCTCTCATTCGCAGCTGCAAGAGTTTAAGAAGGGCCCGTTCTACCTGCGCGAGGACACAAAGAAGAACGTGGTGCCGGCCATCGTGTTTGGCGCGTACGAGCTGTGGCCGCCCGGGCGCCTCATCACGCTGCCAGGCAAGGCGCTCATCCGCTTCCTACCCGAGTACGTGGCGGACCCGGCCAAGAGCCGCAACCTGAACCGCCTCGCGCTGCGCCGCGTGTACCTCAAGGCCTTTGCCGAGGACGTGCCGGAGGACGTCGGCACGGCCGCGGACGCGAACGGCGTGCTGCGCAACCTCGTCGGGATCTACCTGATCTGGGCTGTGACGGTCAAGACCACGCTCCTCTCGCTCTCGGGCATCAGCGCGCTCTGCGTCGCGGTCGGCATCAGCTACTGGACGTTCGCCAAGCTCTCGTTCGTCGTGCTGCTCGGGCTCGAGGCGCTCATGTTCTTCACGTGCTAGGCGACGCCGCAAGTGGGTGCAGTGCAACAAGGTCGGCGATCTGAAGGCGAGAGCCGCCAGCCAGCCAGTCATCCAGCCAGCCAGCCAATCGGTTGGTCGCCGCAGTCGCTCTTCTCCTCACTATGAAGAGTCTGTGGGCGGTTCGTTGAGCGAACGGTAGCAGCGTGCACCACCACCCGCCTACTCGGAAGCTTGTAAGCTCTCGGGTCGTCTGCCAATAGGGAACGTCGCTTGCTCGCTTGCGTCTCTGGTTGGCAGGTGGGGCGAGCGACAGTAGCGACAGGCAACAGGGAGCAGGCAGGAGAAAGTCGGTGACACACACACACACCCATCCATCCATCCATACACGTAGGCATACATTTCGTCTCGTCGCGCGTTCGCTTGCGGCGTCACTTCTTGAGCTTCTTGACGCGCGCGAGCTCCTTCTGCAGCTGCTGCTCGCGTGCGGCGAGCCCTTCGCGCAGGGGCTCGGCGGGCGACGTGACGGACGAGAAGGACGCCAGACGGTGGCGGTCGACCTTGAGCTGCTCCTCCGCCGAGAGCTCCGCGGCTGCAGGCGCCTCTGCACCGGCCGCCTCCTGCCGCTCGCGCTTGCGCTTGCGCAGCGCTGCGTTGCGGAATCGCACCGGTGCGCTCTTGGACTCGCCCCAGCCAAGCATCAGGTTGCCCTCGCCCACGGTGTCGCGCAGGAACTTGTCCTCGAACTCGAAGAGCTTGCGCTGTTCCTCGCGCCAGTCGTGCTCCTCCTCCTCGAGCGCCGCGAGGAGCGTGCGCACGCGCTCGTCGAGCTCCTTCACGCCGACCATCCTGTCCGTGGTGGCTGTTCAAAATTGCGCGATAGTGAAGAAGTGAAGTAGCCTTTTGAATTCGCGATAGTGAAAAAAATGAGAGGTGTGTTGTTGTGGGAACTCCTTTCCTCGTCGATGGTGTTGGCAAATAATGCGAGTGTCACGCCCAAGATGATGGCGCAACACCCACACTCGGAGGAGGAGGTGGTCGTTCCTTGTTCCCGTTTATTGCGCGTCACTCGCGAAACCGCCGCGCCTGGAGCACGTCGACCAAGCAGGAAGCACCACCGACATGCTCGTTGTGTCAGACTGGGTCCGCGCCGGCGCGACGCTGGCCGCGCTTCTCGTCGCGACGCGCGTCGTGGGGCTCGTGGCCGCCGCGCTCTTCGCTCGCACGAGCACCGGCAACGCGATTCGGCCGAAAGGCACGCTGCCGATCCTGCGCAACACGCTGCAGTTCCTGCGGCGCAGCGGCGAGTTCCACGACCTCCTCGCCGAGCTCAGCGCCGAGGCGCAGGACCGCACGGTGCAGGTCAAGATCCTTGGGCGGCCCGAGATGATCGTCGTCGCGACGCCCGAGCTCTTCGAGGACGTGCTCAAGACGCACTTTGACAGCTTTGAGAAGGGCCCGTACCTCCGGAGCGTGCTCGCGGACCTGCTCGGCGACGGCATCTTCGCGGTCGACGGCGCGCTCTGGGCGCGCCAGCGCAAGACCGCGAGCAACCTCTTCTCGTTGCGCGCGCTGCGCGACTCGATGACCGCAAGCGTGCACAAGCACACGCGCGTGCTTGCGCGCGTGCTGCAGCGCCACCGCGATGCGAACGCGCCCGCGGACATGGCGGGCCTTCTGAACCGCTTCACGGTCGAGACGTTCGCCGAGATCGGCTTTGGCGTCGACCTCGAGAGCCTCGAGCGCGCCGAGGAGCACGCGTTCGCCGCGGCGTTCGACAGCGCGCAGCGCCTCCTCGTCACGCGTTTCGTGCGCCCGCCGTGGTTCTGGCGCGCACAGCGCTGGTTCGGGCTCGGCGCCGAGGGCGAGCTCCAGCGCAACATCCGCGTGATCCACGGCACTGTGCTCGACATCATCACCGAGTCCGTGGCGGCGCGGCGGCGCCGCGGCGCGACGCCCGCTGGCAGCGAGGCCAACAAGGGAACGGACCTTGTGTCGCTCTTCCTCGACAACGTGAGCAACGACAGCGAGGACGCGGCGTTCGACCCGCTGCTGCTGCGCGACATTGTCGTCAACTTCCTCCTCGCGGGCCGCGACTCGACGTCGCAGGCCATCTCGTGGCTGCTCTACATGCTCGCGCAGCATCCGGACGTGGAGGCCGCGATCCGCGCAGAGCTCGCGCGGGAACTCCCCGAGCTCGCAGCCGGTGCGCTCGCGGCGCCGTCGATGGAGCACGTGAGCAAGCTCGTGTACCTCGAGGCCGCGATCCGCGAGTCGCTGCGGCTCCACACGCCGGCGCCCGGGAACCTCCGGCAGGCAACCAAGGACGTCGTGCTCAGCGACGGCACGTTCGTCCAGGCCGGCTGGAACGTCAGCATCGGGCCGTACCGGATCGGCCGGGCGAAGAGCGTGTGGGGCCCCGACGCGCTCGCGTACAAGCCGGAGCGCTGGATCGACCCCGCGACCGGCAAGCTCATCGCCGTGTCCGCGTACAAGTTCGCGGTGTTCAGCGCCGGCCCGCGCACGTGTCTCGGCATGAACCTCGTGATGCTCGAGGTCAAGATCGTGATGGCGACGCTGCTGAGTCAGTTCCACTTTGACCTCGTGCCGAACCAGAGTATCCGCTACGACCACTCACTCTCGCTGCCCATCAAAGGCGCGCTGCTGATGAACATCCAGTCCGCACCGCCCGTCTAGGACGGTACGGCAACAGGCAGCACCACAGCAGTATCACAGCATAGGAGACAGACAAACAAGCGAGCGGGCGGGCTTGTGGCCGAGTTCGTTACCAGTCATCGTCGTCGTCGTCTTCCTCGTCCACATAGTATGCTTGTGGCTCGGCAGTGTTGCTTGTCGCCCGCTTGGCGTCGGCAGAGCCGAACTGCGGCCGCGTTGCTGGCGACTGCGAAGTCGCGTCGCCGTCAAGTGCGACCACTTCTTCGCTCTCGCTCACGTCCGCTGACGACCACGGCTGTCGCGCTGCGATCTCGACGACCTCTGGCGCGGCCGCGAAGCGCACTCTCGCTCGCCCGCTGTCGCCCCCGTCGCCATTGTCGTCGTCGTCGTCGTTGTCATCCTCTAGCGTCGCCGAGCCTGCGGCTGTGTGTTCGATGGACCTACAGCACCACAGTCAGTCCCACCCACTCGCGCTCGCGCTTCTCCCCTGCGAACGAAGCCACACACGGAACACACGCACCGCCGCTTGGTCGCAATCTGCCGAGAGAGCAGCGCGGTGAACCGCGACGTCGGGAGCGCGTGCTGCGTGCCACTGTCGGAGCTCTGCGTCGTCGTCGACGCTGCCGAGCGCGTCGTCGGCGGCGGCGCCGCCTTCCGCTGCACCAGCTTGCCCCACTCCCACCGCCCGAGTCCGGAGCTGCTCTCGTCCCCGTTCTTCTTGTGCTTCTTCGCCTTCTTCGCGCTCTTCGCGGCCCCCGCTGCCTCCGTGGCCACTGCACCACTGGCCGCACTCGGGTCGAGGCGAACAGGAGGGTTGCGGTGCACTACCTGCCGCTGCGAGAGGTACGAGAGTTCGGTCGACGCGTGGCGGAGCGCGTCGTGCTGCAGCAGCCGCTGCGCCTCCGCCGCCTGCGCGCGTCGGCTCTCGTCGTCGGCGTCCTCGGCGTCGGCCAGCGCCGCGCGCTCGCTGTTGTAGGCATCCACGGGCGCGCCGTATGCTGGCACCTGGCTCTTGGGCAGGAACACGCGCTGCAGGTTCCGCGGGACGACGTTCAAGTAGCTGCGCCGCCGCCCAACCGACGTGGCGTCGGCGGGCGTGAACACTGAGACGTTGCGGAGCAGCACACCAGTGCCCGCGCCAAGCGCAGCGCCGAGCTGCTCCGCGAGCTCGCGGTGGAAGTAGCCCTCAATGTCGCCAGTCGGGTCCTGTGGGGCATCGTTGCGTCAAGAGTTGGTGGGCAGAGGGTCTAAGCGAGCGAAGCCACGCGTCTGTTCCGGCGACACTCACGTGGAAGACAGCGACGATCTCCTCGTCCACGTACTTCATCGACTTGACCAGCAGCAGCAGCTGCGTTCGTAGA
>SMMQ01001461.1:7144-29359 GCA_008271595.1 [Pythium] brassicae (nom. inval.) | reverse complement strand
ACAGAAAAGCTCGCTCGGAAACGCACTTTTGCAAAAGTTACTTTATTTTTTTACTTCAAAATTTGGTGTCCTTATCTTTTTGGCGCGCACTGTAGATCACGAGACAATATTTGCTTCATTTTCAAAAAAATGTTCACATTTTGCGTTTGTGGCACAGTGTTACTTTGACATCATCCCTCTCTCCATTCGTTGAAACACCAAAAATTGCAGAATGGCGCGTCATGATGTCTCGGAACTGCATGCCGCGTGCCGAGCAGGCGACTTGGACCGCGTGCTAGCGCTCGTGACGTTCGGCGAGGCGCTCGCTGTCGACGCGAAGAACTTTCGTGGCCACTCGCCGCTGTGGCTCGCGGCGACTGGCGGCCACGTTGAGGTTGTGGAATTGCTGCTGGACATCGGAGCGTCCGCCGACGCCGCCGACGACACCGAGGAGCGCGACACACCGCTGATCACAGTAGCGAAGCGCTTGACGCCAGCAGCCAGCACCAGCGAAACCGGGCGACATGCCGCTTTCTGCGACGCCCTCTTGCGCATCGCGCGCGCGCTGTTGGACGCCGGTGCCAACGTGAACACGCGCAACGCGGCCACCGAGACCGCGCTCTTCCACGCCGCGTGCGCGGGCGACGAGGCGTTTGCGGAGCTGCTGCTGGCGCGCGGTGCGGATGTCGACGGCGTGCGCTGGGACCGCTCGCCGCTGTTCGGCGCGTGCGCGCACGGCCACGTGCGCATGACGCAGCTTCTGCTGGACGACGGCGGTGAGGTGTTCAGCATCCGCGGCAAGAGTATGGAGAGCCTCCTGTTTGTCGCGGCGGCGAACGGCGACGCAGACATGGTGGCGCTGCTGCTGCACCACGGCGCTTCGATCCACCCAGAGTACGGGTCGAACATGAGCCCTCTCCAAATCGCGGCTGCGCGGGACCACGCGGACATCGTGCACCTGCTACTCGAGGCGGGGGCCGACCCGGAAGCCCAGGATCACGAGTGGAAAAGCGCTCTGCACGTCGCGGCCGGAAGCGGTCAACTTGCGGCAGTGAGCGCTCTGATTGAGCACGACGCGAATGTCAACTGTGGTGACTACGGGGGCACGACCCCGTTGCATCTGGCGGCTCAGCACGGGCGTGCGGAGGTCGTCGCCCGCTTACTCGACGGAGGAGCTGCCGACTGCGCACACCATGGCGAAGGCACACCGATCGCCATCGCCTCGAACTACCATCATGTCGAGGTCGTGGAGCTCTTGCTGGCGCGAGGATTCGACATTGGGACGATCCAGAACGACTATAGAATCCGTTAGAACAGGTCGCGGAGACAGACATACGCACACTTTCTCCCGATCTGGTGGAGACGCGCCGTCCAACTTGTGCTTATTCCTCCAGAGCAGCAGCGTGAAGCGGAGGCGGCTCCTTGTCCACGGGCTCGTTGGTGTCGCGCCGATTCTGGTCGCGCCAGAATCGTTTACAAACGAAGACATGAAATTTGAAGGTTTCAATTCGACTTACATTTTTGACGAAGCCGAACCCAATCATCATGGATGTGCTCTCGAGTTCGGGGCGGCAGTCGACGCAGCGAATCGAGACGGAGCCACCGCGTTGTGTGCTGCCGCTAGCTCTGGATGCTGAGCGGCTGCCGACTTGCAGATCGACAGCAGCGGGAACGCCAACGCGAAGCAGCTGAAAGGATGAGCCCGCTTTCGATCGTGTCATTCCACGGCCACGCCGAGGTGGTTACCACCCTGGTCGACCGGGGAGCTGATGTGAACATAGCAGACGTGACGGGCGCTACGCCGCTGTTTAACGCGACGCACCAAGGGCACGCAGCGCTGGCTCGGGTCTTGCTCTACCGTGAAGCAGATATCGAGATCCAGACGCAAGACGGACTCACGCCAATGTACCTCGCAGCCAGCACACAGTGTCAGCATCATGTAGTTGCTACTGGACGCGGGCAAGCGTCAACACCGCGAGTTCGAGGCTATGGACTCCGCTTCACGCTGCTGGTTTTGCTGGCCATGCGGAGGCAGTGAGACTCTTGCTTGACAGTGACGCGAGCATCAACCAAGTGGACGCCGACGGCGACACGGTGCTCGCAAAGGCGTGCAACCGCGGCCACACTGAAGTAGTGCAGCTTATGCTCGAGTTCGGAGCAGCGACGGACCGTGCCGACTCGGCAGGACGCTCGGCGCTATTCGCTGCAGCTGAGAACGGCCACTTGAATATTGTGGAAGCGCTCCTGGACGCTGGTGCTGAGAACGATATCGCGGACGACCTCGGGGTTACTCTGCTGCACGTCGCGTCGTCAAGTGGAAGTGCAGAGATCGTCACAGCTCTGATAGACCGCGGAGCGAGAGTCGACGCTGTCGGCATCAGCGGGAAGACGGCGTTGATGGCAGCAGCGGGAAGACGGCGTTGATGGCAGCAGCGGGGCGGGGGCATCTCAACGTTGTGATGACTCTGTTAGAGCGGGCTGCCAGCTCGGAGATCGCAAGTGTAACGATGGCGAATCGGCAACCAGCATTGCTTCACGCGGTGGACACATCGGCGCGACGCTCGCTCTTCTTGAGTCCGGGGCTCACGCCGACTTGATCAGCGCCAGTCGAGCTGCGCTCTTCGCTGCAGCTCAAGAAGGTCACCTTGATGTCGTCGAAGCGCTTGTAGCTCATCAAGAAGCAGCGATGGATATCCCCGAAGAAAGCGGCGATACAGCGCTCTCAGTCGCTGCTCTCCATGGACATGCCGCGATCGTGGCGCTCCTGCTCGATGCCGGGGTTTCAGTTGAAAGCATGAACACAGCAGGGCGGACGCCGCTCCACCAGGCAGCTGCAAGCGATTCTGCGGACGTGGTGCAAGCTTTGCTGGAGCGAGGGGCGACTGTCGATACTACAGACGCGATCGGTGACACGTCCCTCCACCTCGCTGCGAATCACGGCCATTCAACTATCGTGGCGCAGCCTCTCGCCTCACGCGCGGATCCAGATTTGAAGAACTCACGAGGGGAGAGCACTTTGCTCGCTGCCTGCGGGAAGCGCCATGTGCGTGTGGCCGCACTGTTGCTCGATGAAAGCGCGAGTGTGGACGAGGAAGATGAGGACGGCAACACTCCGCTGGTCACCGCTTGCTTTGCTGGGTGCATGGAGATCGTGAAGATGCTGATCAGCCACGGTGTCGCACTGGAGACACCGAACGCGAAAGAGCAAACCGCGCTGCCGGCCGCTGCAAGCCGCGAGCAGTTTGAGATTGTCCGGGCGCTTCTCGACGCCGGTGCGAGTGTGGACGTCCAAGCTGCGGGTGGCGATACGTTGCTAACGGCGCGGGGCGATAGGGGCGGATCGGCATCGCTGGAGTGCTCTTTGAAACGGGCTAGGACCCGCTCGCCGCCACGGATGGTCAGAGTCGCGCTACTGACTACCACTCTTGACCGAGTTCTTCAACTCGGTTCCGAGATGCAGGAGTTCGAAGGGCTGTGGACGAGCGTGGCATTTCGCATGGCGGACATTTTCAGATACGTCATGCATGAGTGCACTGAGGGCAGTGCGTCTCGGACCATCGTGCGACGACTTGTGCGCATCCTGATGCGGTTCATCGGGTTGAGGGCAATCTTCGAGGGGGTCAACGTCTTCGCTCGGCTCGTGGGTTCCCGAATGATTGTCAGCAGCATTCAGAACATCCACACCGAGATCGACCATTTCACCCGGCAGCTCGACTGGGACTGGAGCGATCCGATGCACTCGGAGTGGTTCGAACGCGTTCGCTCCGAGCAGACCGCGCTCATGCAGGCATTCGAACGCACCGTTCATGACGACGACGCGTTTCTGGTCGAGTTGGAAGACGAATCGCGGCAGCTGGAGGCGCTATACCTGCTCGAGTACGAGAAGAAGGAGCACAACGACGTCTACAACAGGGATCAACTGGACCTCTTGGAGCTGTACTTGGAGAAGACCGTGCAAGTGATCGGGATGCAGAGCCAGTACCCGAGTGGTTCATTCCCAGCCACGAAATCGAGGTCGGACGACTGGCATCGGTGTACGAGACTGCCCGAATCTGCCGTGGGAGGTGGTTGAGCTCGGCTGTCTTGATCCGCGAGTGCGACTTGGAGCAGGGTGCGTTCCTCGAAGCCTGCAACGCGTGGTTTCCGCTGACTCACCCGAACGTGATCAACCTCTTCGGAGCGTACCACCTGCTCTCGCCAAACTTCCTTGTATTTGAGAACGCGTCGTCGACGAACCTGATGGACTATCTGGCGGACGAAGAGCACCAACAAAGTCTCTGGCGCACGATGTACGAGGTCGCGCTCGGACTCGGCTTTCTCCACGAACGGCAAATAGTGCTGGGCAAACTGCGTTGCGACGACATCTGGGTCGGCAAGGACGGCTTGGCGATGGTTCCGGGATGCGTGCTAAGCGACGGTGGAGCGAGGTCGAGCAGTAGCGCAGACGAAGAACTCGAATGGCGCGCGCCAGAGCTCTTGCGCAGCGAGACCCCGACGTTCGCGACTGACGTGTACGCGTTCGGCATCTGCATCGTGGAGGCGGTGGCTGGCAAGACCCCGTGGGCTGATTGGTCCGAGTATACCATCTACTCGGAAGCGAGCACGGGCTACCTCCCAGCTCGCCCCGACGCCATGGATAAACACCAGTGGTACCTCGTCCAGTCGATGTGCCGATTCGAGCCGTCGGAGCGCGTGACGACGACCAGTGTGATTGAGCACCTGAAGGTCTTCGCTGCGAACGAGGCTCACGGCGAGAGGCCGACTGCTCCCGTCAGCACGTCGAGCAGTCTTCGTGACTATATCGTGCCGGAGCTCAGCTCAACGATTGACGTTGCTCTCAGCAGCCTCCTGGCGACATGCGCATTGGTGGCCGAGGCGAGCAATGCCGCGCGCCATGTCCACGACCGACTAGCGAACATCTTCGAGGTGCTGCAGGACATGCGCAAGCTGCCGCGGGACGTCGAAGTGAGTCGGTTCTGCGACGCTCTCATTCTATTCTACACGTTCATGCGTGCGGCGATCTCGGTGACGTCGGTGATCGAGTGCGCCAAGAGCCACAGAGTGTCGCTGAGAGCCAATGTGCTGCATCGCGAGATCGACGTGGTGCTCGATCTGCTGCAGCTGTCCTCGATCGATCCGGTCCACGAATGGGTGAATGCGAGTGCGCGACGTAGCAGCGCGTTCAGAACCGAGGGGAAAGAAGTCCCGGAGCCTGAACCCGAGGCCGAGGGGCAGAACAACAAAAACGACGAAGCCCCAAGCGCGGTGCGGCTCGTGCGCTTCAACGCAATCCAGCCGAACTCGCGATTCGACGCGATTGGCACGCTCGACGTGAGCAATGAGGAGGAGAACCGGCCTTCGTGACCCATTCCGATCCAGGAGCTGAGGTACAAGCGAGAAGACTCCGTCGGCGCCGGCGCGTTCGGCGCTGTGTATCGCGGGACGTGGCTGGGGACTCCGGTGGTCGTCAAGTTCATGGGGTACGAAGACGACGCCGACCCCGGGAACTTGGCGCTGTTCTTTCACGAGCTCCGCGTGTGGTCCCCGCTGCACCACCCGCACGTGGTTCGGCTCTTTGGCGCGTACCACATCGGCAAGCGGTACTTGTGTGCGAGTACGCAGGCAACGGGACGCTGCTCGAGTCCTATAGCGAGCGCAGAACCGCGAGCGGACGTGGAAGAAGCTGTATGAGCTCGCGCTTGGGCTGCAGCACGTGCACAAGAAGAACATCATCCGCAACGACCTCAAGTGCGACAACTTCCTCGTCGGCTCGGGACGGGATGGCCAAGATCTCAAACTTTGGGCTAAGCTGCATCCCCAACATCGCCGACGTGAAGATCGACCCGAAGCAGCAAGGCGCGACGCAGTGGCGGTCGCCCGAGTAGCTGCGCGGCGAGCGCCTGACGCTGGCGTCCGACATCTACTCGCTTGGGATGTGCATTCTAGAGGCCGTGACGGGCTTGCCGCCATGAGGGAGGACGTTCGACGTCTACGTTCGCATGAGAGTAAAGAAGGGGTTTCTGCCGCCTCGGCCGCTGGCGCTGACTAGCAAGCAGTGGGGCCTGGTCGAGATGATGTGTGCGCGCGAGCCGTCACACCGCCTGCAGATCGCGTCGGTCGTCGAGCGCCTCCGCGAGAGCTTGGCCGAGCGGAAGCGACCGCCTCCCACAGTTGCATCCCGCCGATCGATGACGACGCGCTTGTGATGATACAGTACTGGAGACTTCCAGTATTCGACGCGCGGATGCGTGTTGCAAGGCTGAAGATGGTGAGTGCGGTGCAGTTGTGTGGTGCGCGTCCGCAGCAACATCAGTACAGTGTGACGTGGCGAACTGGGTCCGGTCTGCCTTTGTTCGTCCGAAGAAGTACTTTGAGGAACATATTTCCAGAGAAAAAATAAATAAATAAATACATATGACGTTGTAGTATTATTTCTCTGAAACTGCTGAACCGAGTCGTAACTCCTCGACGCGAACCGAACTCTTCCATGCGTTCTTCATGCGTTCCGTCCTCGCTCTCTTGCGCCGGAGGTCAGCTGGTCGCACGCGCGCGCTCACCTGCTCGTGCGCGCGCGCTGCCATTCTGCTTCTATACACTCCGCACGAGGAGTACACGACACGTTCATCTCCCCCTTTCTCTCGCTCGCTCTCTCGAGTGTTCATCGATCAGAGAGATCGCAACGGGTTGATCCTGTCGGGCGATCGTCGCCTGTCCATCGACCACGGAAGCAAGAGCTTCAAGCGCGAGGGGCGAGTGATAGAGAGAGCGGCTCGCTGGCGACCGGACGCGCGCTCACTCTTCGCTTCTCGACACACCAGCACCAGCAGCATCGCTGCATCGACCGAGCTCACTCGACGAGTCACCACAATGCGCGCGGCTCTGCTGCTTCTCCTACTAGCATCTGCGCTCGCAAGCGCCAGCAGCAGCTCAGCAGCGGCGGCTGGAGCTGGAGACCCGACAGGCTCTGCAGCTGGCGCCGCACTCGGCTCGCCCAAGCAGCTCTCACGCGTGCATGCGAATGACGGCGCGAACGGATCGCCCGGCAGCACAGGAAGAGATACAGGCGAGTCCACGTCCTCGCCGTACGTCGATACAAGGGACCAAGCGCTCTGGCTTGATCGCTACAACTGGTTGCGAGGGGACGGACTCGTGTGGCCGGCTGCGGGCATGGGGCGCCTCGCGTGGGACTCAGCGCTCGCAGCGGAAGCGCACACAGCGATCCAAATCTGCTCGAGCCTGCCGCAAGACGCCCCCGGGTTTCACGTCTTCGTGGACGCCACGCCCGGCCGCTCGCTCGATGCGTCGCTAGTCGAGGACGCGATCCGGGCTTGGGGGCTCAACGAGCTCTTCCGCGTCATCCCAGAGCTCGAGATCCCAGTGAACGAAGGCGACGCGGTCGGCAAGGGGGTCTACAGCCGCTACTCGCAGCTTGTGTGGGCGAACACAACGCGCGTCGGGTGCGCGTACGCGGTCTGCGCGCAGGGCCGCCTCGCTGCGTGCAAGTACTTCCCCGTGGGCAACTCCCCCGGCCATGGATGGTACGAGTTCGGCCGCCCCTGCAGCAGGTGCGGCGGGTCATCCGAGCCCCAGACGTGCTTCGACAACTTTTGCGTCGGCACGAGCGCGTCAGGGTCGGGTGTCAGCAGCACCGCCACGTTGCCAGCGCACGAGGCCGCATCGACAGTGTACCAGAAGCACAAAGTGCGGTCGCTCCAGCTCGCACTCGACGCGATCGCGAAGCGATACCGTTCTGGCGGTGCAGCGAACGCCGTCTCGGCGCTCAGCGCCGGTGCGAACAGCTCGCTCAGCTCGCTCTGCAACAACTCGACGAACGCGATGGTCATCCAGGAGCAGCTGAGCCTGCTCAACCTCGACGGCGGGCTGAGCCCCGTCGCTGTCGTCTTTGGGCTCTTCCTCGGCGTCTCTGTGATTCTCGTGATGATCGTGTGCATCATGCACACGACGAAGCCGAAGAAGAAGAAGAACGACGACGAGCAGCGCCAGGAGCACGAGCACGACGCGGACCAGGACCGAGACACAGACGACGAGCCCGTGCACGTGATCTGAGCCCAACCTTGGAATCCTTCCACACACACACACTATGCGTGACGATGGCGTCCGAACCACTTGCAACTGTAGTGATAACCAAACCCTTTCGAGCGTGCGTGTGGTGCAGTCAAGTGTGCACGATGACCGCGTTGGCGTTGCGCTGGCCGCGTCCTGGCCCTGCTTCTTGTGGCGTGACGCGCTCGTGACGACATTGTTGGCTTGGGTGATGCGTCTTGGCAGTTCAAGTGACGCGCCAGTCCCAGTCAGTCCCCCACGCATGTAACGGCTTTTGCCACGACCGACAGCGACGCCCGAGGCGACACGAGCAGCGACTGGGCGAAAACGAGCATGAGCAGCTGCCTCGAGGACGACGACGGCTACGACAGCGTCGGCGAGGACGCCGAGCTGGAGCTCTCGTGCGCGCTGCACGACCTCGCGCTGCGCGTCAAGACGTTCGAGGAAAACATGCGCGACCGGTTCCGCTCGGTGGGCGGCGGCGACGACGACGACGACGAGATCGCGGAAGACATTCCCGAAGCGAACAGCGGCCACAGCGCAGCATCTCCGAAGCGAGGCGCTCGCGGCAGGCGCAGCGCGGCGACGCATCGCCAGCGAGTAGGTAGCGGGGCCAAAGCGGTCAAGCAACAGCCGGACGACGACGACGACGGCGACGATTTGTACCACGACGAAGCCGACGACGACGACGATGATGATGATGATGATGGGGGATACGCCAGCGATGACGAAGACGACGACGACAGCGCGGAAGACGACGCCCGGAGCGGCGAGAAGCCGCGCGAGGACTGGGACTTCCAGGAGCAGAAGGAGGAGCTGAGCGAGATGCGGCACAACATTGCGCTCTTGCTCCAGAGCATGAAAGCCGAGGCCAAGGCGCTCGCGGGGGCTGACGACAGCGAGCCCGACGCGAGCGACGACAACCAGTAAAGTGAAGGAGCAAACCGAAGCACACGCGACAGGCAACCAGGCGGCCAGGCTCGTAGGCGCCACAGGGAACACACCACTTGCTACTTCTTAAGTACACCGGACACCCCCCCTCCCTCCCTTCCAACCCCCTTCACGCACGCAGTTCGTCCAATCAAACGTTCCCCGCCCGTCAGCGCTCACTGCGCCACTCGACCGGCGCTGGCCGCTCACTTGCTCTGGAGGTACTCGAGGAAGCGCTTCTGGAGCTCGATCTCCTGCTCCCGCTGCTCCGCCTCCTTGAGCCGCTGCTCGGCGTCGAACGCCACTTTGCTCTCGATCAGCTCCAGCACGCGCGCGCGGAACGCCGCGCTGTCCAAGTGCGCGGTCGTCGCCCCCGCGCCGTCGCCGTTGGGGACAAGCGCCCCCGGCTCGTCGAGTGGCGGCGCGAGAGGCTCCGGCTCCTGCGGCGAGGCGGTTGCCGTGCTGTGGGACTCGTCGGCTGCCGGCGCAGTCGCTGCCGCCCCCACGCTACTGCCAGTGTCCAATCGTCGCCGCTTCAGAAGGTCCGGCATGACGAGCACCATCGACGCGGCGGCGGGCGGCGACGCGCCTGTGAGAGAAGGCGCCTCGGTCTTCACCCGCGGGCGGGGGGCGTCCCCTGCAGACGCGACGCCGTCGGAGCCGTCCAGCAGCGCCCCGACGCTGCTGCTGTCGACGCCGGGGTACGCTGTGCTGGCCTTGACCTTGCGCCCGATGGCGAAGCTGAGCTCGCTCAGGATCTCGAGCTTGCGGGTGTTCTCCTCCGCTGTGCCCTGCTTGAAAAGCTTCTCGTGCTTGCCGTCCGCGTGCATTTTGAGCAGCGCTGTTACGCGGTCGCTGTATCGGCGCCCAAGCAGCGGGTCAGGCGGCGCTGTTGGTCCCAACATACAGAGCCGCACACAAATACCAGTCGCACGCACACACGTACGCACCGGCAGGTGTGCCAGGAGTAGGCCTCCGGGTTCTTGAAGAGCCCCTCGCCGACGATCTCGGCCACGCTCTGCCACATCTGCAGGCGCGTGCCGTGCTTGGCCGTGAACGGGTTGTTCTGTAGGATCGCCTCGAGGAGCTTCACGTCCATGCTGCCAGTGAACTTGGCGTAGCGCCCGCGCGCGCGACTCCCAGAGGCAGCGGCGGCGGGCTCGCTAGCTGTGCATCGAGGAAGCGTGAGCATGAGGCGCATAAACGGGCAATCTGGTCATGCTGGGCGTGGTCATGGCAGGGCGTTCGCGCACCGGCGGCGTCGCTCTCGGTCATGGCGGGCAGCAGGCAGCTCTGGATGGTGCTTCGGCGCTTGCGTTGCTCGATTTGAACCGACTTGGCGCCGGCATTGAGCGCTAAAAATTCGATAAGGTGCGATTCGTACTTACCAATATTTATGAAATTTGCAATCGGATGTAATTGACGTGGCACAGTACTAGTGTTCGGGTGGTGTTGCGACCTCCCGTTCATTTCCGAATTTGCATCAGATCAAATGGCGCTCCCATCCGCAGCTGCCAGCTTCGTGGCCAATGCCGCGTGCTTTGGCGCGCTGCGCTGCGCCAAGGTGACGTCCGCGGTGGCTGAGGGCGGCGCCAAGTACATCGGCACGCACAACGGCACGTTCCACTGCGACGAGGCGCTCGCCGTGTCGCTGCTCAAGCTGCTGCCGGCGTTCGCGGCGCACGACGTGTTGCGCACGCGCGACGCGGCCAAGCTCATGCTTTGCGAGGCGGTCGTGGACGTGGGTGGTGAGTATGACCACGCGGCGCGGCGCTACGACCACCACCAGAAGAGCTTCGACGGCGTCTTCGGCGGCGACCGCACCACCAAGCTCTCGAGCGCGGGGCTCGTGTACAAGTACGTGCGTGTCCAGTACCAAATGGCGTCACGCTTGGCTGTGTGACTGTGAATGCAGGCGTTCTAACGCAGGCGCGAGCGTATTGCGCAGGCACTACGGCCGCGAGATCATCCAGGTTCTCGCCGGCGCCACGCAGCTCGACGAGGACACACTCGAGCTGCTGCACAAGAAGGTGTACAAGAACTTCATCGAGCACATCGACGGCATCGACAACGGCGTGGACGTGAGCAGCTCGGGCGGGCCGCTCAACTACCATATCACGACGACGCTGAGCAACCGCGTGGGGTACCTCAACCCGGGCTGGAACGAGGACCAGTCCGAGGCGGCCGTGAACCGCCAGTTCCAGCAAGCCATGTTCCTGACCGTGACCGAGTTCGCCGACAACGTGCTCACGCTCGTCAACTCGTGGCTGCCGGCGCGCTCGATCGTCGAGGCCGCGGTGCAGGCGCGCTTCCAGACGCACGCGTCGGGCGAGGTCGTGTACCTGCCGCAGTACTGTCCGTGGAAGTCGCACCTGGCGGACGTCGAGGAGAAGCTGCTGATCCAGGACCAGGTCAAATTCGTGCTCTACAACGACACCACAGGCAACATGGTGCGCGTGCAGGGCATCAACGTCGACAGCAGCTCGTTCGCGCTGCGCCAGGCGCTCGCGCAGCCCTGGCGCGGCCTGCGCGACGAGGAACTCTCGACGGTCTCGGGCATCGCCGGCTGTACGTTCGTGCACGCGGGCGGCTTCATCGGCGGCAACCGCACGTTCGACGGCGCGCTGCAGATGGCAGTCAAGTCGCTGCCCTCGGCCACGGACGCGTAATCCGCTGTCGTCGCGCACGTCGAGTACTGGACCCATCCACGTAAGTACGATGACACCTCTAAGAGCTCCCGGAAATGAATGAAAGCGATCTATTCCTGCGACGTGTGTGCTGCTGTCTCCTGTTGTCTGCTGCTGCTCCTATCTCTCTCTCTCTCAGTCTACACTGCGCCGCAGAGCGCCTTCATGTCCGCAAACGCCTGCAGCAGGTCCTGCGAGAACCGGAGCGAGTCAGTCGTCGGGCACGCCTTCTTGCTCGAAATGTGGAAGAAGATCGCGTCTTCGCCTGCAATCATGTAGCTCACGCCGTAGCCGTCCTCCGCGACGGGCCCAAAGCCGCCGCCAGGGCAAATCAGGTCTTTCGGCGTGTACTTGGAGCCCTCGATGCTCTTGAACACCTTGGGCCAGTTGGGCGTCTGCTGCTGCGGCTGCTGGCTCGTCGACAGGCGCCACGGACGCCCGAGCGCGCTCTTGAGAAACGGCGACTCGGTGCCAAAGCCGACTGAGACGCAGTAGAGCGTAAACAAGTGCCGGTCGATGCCCTTGCCGCACATCGCGTTGCGGTAGCCGTCCTGGTGCACGTTGCACGCTGCCTGCAGCGCTTGCAGCTTGGCCGCGAGCGGCAGCGTTGCGTCCTCCATTGCGAGCACAAACGCCTTCGACTCGTCCGTCACGGGCCGCACGGTCTCAGTGCGTCCGTCGCGGTACAGCCGCGTCATGCTCGACTCGTACGTTTGCGTAATCGTGCCGGCGTTGCGGAAGTACGCGAGCTGGAGTGCCATCTGGATGAACCCGTCGGGGCTTACGCGGCACTTCTTGATCAGGCCCTTGCCGTAGTCGTCGTTCCGGATCACCTTGAGGTCAAAGTCTGCGATCGCGCCCTGGGCCTCCTCGAGCGCCTTGTCCACTGCAGGTCCGAGCCCCGCGGCAAAGTTCCAGTCCAGCACCCGGCACGACGGCAGCGCCGACGTGCGCTCGCTCGCGGCAGTCGGCACCACGTCGCCGGCAGCGTCAAACGGGCGCGTGTACGTCACAGTTGTCAGCACGTGCTCCCAGGCGTGCGCGAGCACCGGCGCGTCGGCCCACGCGTGCTCAGCGTTGATCGCTGCGAGCCCGTTCTTGTACACGACGAGGTTGAAGCTCTTGTCAAACCAGCGGTTGCCGCCGCTGCCGTGGATCATGTCGCGGCCCATAGCCGTCCAGTCTGCCGGGTGGTCGTCCTGCAGCACGACCACAAACACAGCCGACTCGACTGCCTGCAGCGAGCGCTTGTTCACGCCCTCGGAGAAAAACCGCTCGCGGTTCTCGGCCCACTCGATGCGGCCCGTGGCTGTGAGCGCCGCGAGGTTCTGCTCCGCGCTGCTCGCCGGCGCAAGCGCGGTCGCAGTCTCCTGGATCCACGCGAGCTGGCGCTGCATCTCGCACTTCGTGAGCAGGCGCCCGTGCTCGCCCTTGGCAAAGAGCGGCATCTTGAAGAAGCGGCCGTGGCAGAGCACTGCGACGTGCTTCGACTTGTGCGTAAACACCTTGAGCGTGTCCTCTTCGCGGCCCGGAATGCGCGTGCACGAGAAGAGGCGCTGGTACTGGTTCATGCAGAGCGGCACGATGCCCCGGATGAGCTGCGGCGCGAGCTGCTCGCGGTCCAGGTCCTGCTTGAAGAGCATAAACTCGTGGATGAGCGCGGCCGCCATGGCCGCCCGCTGCTTCGTGACCGCAAACTCGAGATTCGCGTTCGAGAGCGCGTAGTAGTTGCTGTTGATCATGAGCGACGTGCGGCCCTTAAGGTACACGTACTTCTCCCACCAGTCCGTCACGTAGTTGCTCGACCACCACGACTTGAGGTACAGGTAGAACTGGAGCTTCGGGCCCTCGTTCTTGACAAAGTCCGCGGCCATCTGCTCCGCCTCGGCATACTCGGCCGCGGAGAGCAGTGGGTGCACCGACTTGAGGTACCGCGCGACCGTGTCCTTGAGCGCCGGCAGCGGCAGCCGCGGCAGCGCGTCCTGGAACGAGTACGTGAGCGGGTTGCGGCCGCCGAGCACCTTGAGCACAGCGCCCCAGAGCAGCACGGCGCTGCTCTTCTCGCGCGGCGCGAGGTAGAGCCAGCGCCGGTAGCTCAGCAGCAGCCGGAGCACCATGCGCTGCACCCACATGAGCAGGAGCACGCCGAGGAAGCTCGTCCACGCCGCGAGGTACCCAAGGTAGAACGAGCGCGGCAGATACTGCGCGAACGGGACGAGCAGGTTGCCGATATGCCACACGACCGTGGCCAGCGGGCCCGAGCGCAGCCACGAATCCGCGTCCGCCTGCACGACCAAGACGATGACGACGACCATGACCGCGACGGCGGCGAGCGGCGGCGCTGGGTACACGCGGTGGCGGATCGCGCGCTCCATGTGGAAATACGAGCGCAGCGCGCGCTGGCGCAGCTCCCAGGGCGGCGGGATCGTGAACGACACGCGGATGCCCTGGTCCGAGTAGAGCAGCTCCACGCCGCGCTTGTGCTCGTCGAACACATTCGTGGCTTGGTGCGCCTCCGCCATGGTGTTGGAGGGTTCGGTCGGCTTCGAGGCGCAGGGGAGCGACGGAGAAGGGGGGGGGTAGAAGCTCCGCTGGTGGCGGCGGCGACGGTCGGCGGGTGTGCCGGCGGGTGCGAATTCCAGACTGAGGTTTCGTGGCTGCCCAACCGGCGGTTGCGACGCGAAACGGCACAGCACGTTGAATTCGTTTTCCGAGCAACGTCGCTGGTTTATACAAGCTTGCTTACGATGCGAAAGCCCTTTGCACGACTTTAATAACTTGGATATAGTATGAAAAAAGACCTCTTTACTTTTAGAAAAGAGGTCAATACAAGCACACAATTTGGCGATACTCAATCATGGTCAAAAGACACATGTTGAAATTTGTATGCGTGATGCACGTCGAAACGACGTCAGAATCCTCATACTTGAAGTTCAGGCGAGGTGTCCAAATGACGCTGCCGACGAACGAACCCAACTCGTCTCGCACTTAGTGGTGCTATTCAATAGTGATATAACCACGGAGATCCGATTGATGTCATCAATCCACACAGAAATTGGCATCACGGAAGCCCACAACGATGTCGAGAAGGAGACTGTGTGTGTACTCATGTAGTTCCTGCGATTCAGTGAGCTGTTTGCTGTCGCGAAAGTGTTGGATGTTGGGAGTATGAGGATGTGGAGCGGAACTGAGGATTTCCCCATCGAAATATTGGCACTCAATATGCACTCTCATATCAAATCTTCCGCACTATATTACTTAGAATAGACTATTATACTGTCAGGTTATCGCACCTATTTAGTTTTCAATGTTCACTTCTCGTACCTATTAAGCTCGCCATGGTACATGCATGCGTGTCAAGCAAAACGGCAAAGCGTGACAACCATGAGCAGGCCCGATGGCGCAGTTGCCACCACCAACGATGGTGCTGACACGAGCTTCGACGCGTTCGAGGTCGCGTTTCCAGCTCCTGTCGAGCAGGAGTTCAGCGACGCGTACGGCGATGCGCGCTGGCGGCAAATCAAGCGCGCGCTCGCTAAACCGTGCGTACTTACTGAGCTCGAAATGGTTGGCTGGGCACGACCTCCCCGTTGTCTGATATGCTGCTCTCATTGCGACGTCTTCGGCAATGCGTTGAACGAAATAGCGCTGGATACACTGCATTGCGCGTGAACACGACGCGCTGGACGCGCGAGGAAGCATTGACGGAGGTGCGCGCCGCGCTCAGCGAGTTTAACGACGGTCTGGTGCGCGAGATGCGCCGTGAGCCCGTCGAGCCGTTTGAGCATCCGGTGCTGAGCGACGTTCTCGTGATCCCCTCGGCGCCGCGCGTGGAACCGCACGTGGCGTTCCGAGCGGACCTCAAGTGCATCGTGGTCGACCGGCTCTGTGGCGAAGCCGTGCTGCGCGGCAGCGACATCTACGCGCGCGGCATCATGAGTGCCAGCAGTGGAATCAACGTGGAGGATCGCGTGAACGTGTTTGTGGACCTGGACCATCTGAGCACGCGCGGCAGCAGCATGGAGGAGCACACAGGGCGGAAGCTATTCATCGCGCACGGCACGACCAAGATGGCGCGCACCGAGATGTTCCGTGCGCAGCGCGGACTCGCGGTCACGTCCATCGTGCGCGTGTGCAGCGACGCGCCGTCCATGAACGGGGTGCTCAGCGGCAAGATCTACGTGCAGAATCTGCCGTCCACAGTCGTGGCGCACGTGCTGGACCCGCAAGAAGGCGAGTGCATCATCGACATGTGCTCCGCACCGGGGGGCAAAGCGTCCCACGTCGCGACGCTGATGTGCAACACGGGCGTGCTCGTGGCGTGCGATCGGTCGAAGCGGAAGGCGCTGGAGCTGCAGAAGCTGTTCGCGGAGCTGGAGTACGACTGCGTGGTGCCGCTGAAGATGGACTCTACCCACTCGGTGCTGCCGAAAGCGGCGGCCACAGCTGCGGACGGCAGTGGAGCGGCGCTGAGCGTGCGTGAGGTGATCGAGCAGGCCCGACAGAAGACCCCCACAAACGCCCACTTGCTGCAGATCGAAGGGTTCTACCCGGAGACGTTCGACAGGGTACTGTTGGACCCGCCGTGCTCGGCGCTGGGTCTGCGGCCGCGGCTGCTCCACGCTGGCGACGCGGACAACCTCGCCGAGTACGCGAGCATGCAACGCAACTTCCTGTGGGCTGCTGTATTCTTGCTCAAGCCCGGAGGCACGCTTGTGTACTCGACGTGCACGATCAACCCGAAGGAGAACGAGCAGATGGTGCGCCACGCGCTCGACAACTACCCGCTCCGCTTGGAGCCGCAGAGCGTGCACATCGGCGACACGGGGCTGCTGAACCAGGGGCTAAGCGCTGCTGAAGCCGCGCTCGTGCAGCGGTTCGACCCGTCCAACTCGACGCTCGACACGATGGGCTTCTTCTGCGCCAAGTTCACGAAAACCTCGTCGATTAGAGAGGCTCAGCAGAGCGAGTAGAGCGACCGCGATGCTGAGAAGAAGTTGCGAGTGCGCGTGGAATAGAGCTGACAGCTGCGCTGTTTGGTGCTCGTGGTAGCAGGTGTAAGCTTAAAAATCAAGGTTCACCGCCGTTGTCTCCTCCACCGCCGTCATTGAATCCCCCCTCAATGATGTCCACGTAGTCGGTTTCGACGTCACTGCAGCACAACCGCGATCTTCTCCTCGTGAGGCCAATGTCTGTAGCATTGATCATGGATGGTGGGGAAGCATGTGGCTGAACACGCATAGGATCCATCTTGAACCCGGGTGGATCGATCACTGACCGATCGCCACACAAAGTTCCGTGACGGAGGCGAGGAAGTCCGTGAAGACTTCGAGTGTTTGACAAGGAGAACGATGCTTTAGTGTTCGACAACGTCGTCGAACACCGATGCATCGTTTTCCTTGTCGAACACTCGAAATTGTACCTCGGAGTGGGATCTGTTGAAGTGTATGAAGTCCAGCAGCGGATCGCGAGGTTATCGTGTGTGTGTACTTCCGCCGCCATGAACACCCGATAGACTGTAGCGTTTCTTGCGGTCGAGCTCGCCGCCATTACCGTTGGCTCTGTCAGTGATTTTCTATTGGGAGTCTCGCCAGGTCTGGTGCGAAGCGTGCGTGCAACACTAGAATCCGCGCCACGATCCATGAAGCCGCTCCACCGCTCGCAGTGTGATGTCGAACACGCGCACCTCCGGAGCCGCTTCATGCTCATGTTCGGACATAACTTGTTCAATGCTGTGGTGGAGCACCTGACGTCGTAGCAATGACATGGCTTCGAGTCATGCGTGGACCAGCACCCGACGCCTCGCCACTGCGTCGCTCCCGAGCACACAGCGCGCATATACACACCTAGCGGGTTCACTCGTGTCCACCATACGCACATTCACTTCTCAACACACCTTTCGTACCAGGTCCGACGAACGACGGGAGCGACCGAGAAGCGATGCAGGTTTCGGTGCACCGTTCACATCACATCGCTTGCTGCGTCTGCGAGATGTGCAAGGAAGTGCGCGATGCACATCCAGACTTGCACCTAAAAAGTATCTGCCCCAAAATACTCGTAGATGCACAGGGCAGTGTGTTGTACATTGTATCTTGTCGGTGACGATAGATCTCAGGATCGGGCTGGACTTCATGACGGGAAGAGCGAGAAACTTGGCGGAAGACCCGAAAAGCGACAGCCTGCCTCCCCTGTTGCAGCACGGTGTCTTCGAGCTGTATTGAGTTCGGCGAATTGCCGACAGCAATGGAACAAGACTGCCTCAGGTCGATGCCTGGGGTTGTTCGAAGATAAGAAAATCTTCAGATACACGCGTCGAGCCTCGAGAATCGAGCTGCTCACCTCGAGAGACGACAAGAACCGCAAGCCTCGAACCGCAAGCCTCATTCCATCATTCTCCTCCTCTCCTCTCGAGCACATTCACGCTTTTGCCGCGTGTGTGTGAGAGAGAGAGGATACATTTTTGCGCGGAACCAACGCTCCTCCTTCTGTTGTCTCCCCGTGACAACCACTGGCGTCGACAGCATGCCGCTACCGGTTCAAGAAAAGTGGGAGCGACGCCCGCCTCGGCTCTCCAGAGCTGCAAGCACCTCGTCTGTGACGCGCGCCGATGGAGTGGAGAGATTGAAGGTAAAGCACGCGCCCCTAGCTCCCATCGTGGCTGCTGGCAGCGAGGTCGTGGTGTCGCCCACGGGTGAGATCCAGCTATCTCCTCATCAGCAGTCTCGACGATTTGCTGTCTCCATCGCGTCGTCGGATGGCGAGCGGGCATCAGCACTTGCGTCGGCCCCTCATATCGACGTAGAACCGACGTCGCCGACGACATCCGAGGCGTCGGCTCCATCCGAGTCTGCGGCTGCGAAGACAACAAGGCACGAAAACCTAGTGGAGCGCTTCCAGGTGCGGCGGTTGATCCGAGAATCGACTCCAGCCCGTGCTGACACCGACCAAGAACGCGCTCAGCGAGAGACAACGTTCGCAGGAGATGATCCAAGAGCGGTCCCACACGACGGCGATGGTAACCGCCACAAGTCGAGCGGGAGGCAGGACATCAGCAGCAGACGACAGTCGCTCTCGCACTCGATCGGACGCCTCAGAATCGCAAGCTCACACCAGACGAGTCCGGACAAGCCAGTATGTGTCCACGAGTCCGCGAGAAGCCCCCCGACGATCTACCAGCACCATCAACAGCCTGACGAGATGCGAACGAAGCGCCGAGATCCTAGGTCTAGTCGGTTCTCGCTCCGACGACGGCTCGAGCGCTGGAGGCGGATTCTGTGCCGCAAGGTGCGGGGGGCGGTGAACACGCTGCTCACACCGCTCTCGCCCCTCTCCGCCACCGCAATCGTACGCAACGGCGTCCTGGTGGCCGCGTTTGCGATCTACGTCGTCGATTACCCGCTGACGCTGGCGTTCACCTCGCACATATCGCTCTGGGCCAGCGTCGCACACCCGACGATCGAGCTCATCTTCCTAGTCGACTTCTTGCTCATGTTCAACACGTCGTTCGTGAGCAAACGCGGCGAACTCGTGACGTCGCGGCGCGAGATCGCGACGACATACTTGCGCGGGTGGTTCCTCCTCGACCTGCTGTCGTCCGTCCCGATCCACCTCCTCGTCCGCTACGAGAGCGGAAGTGACGGCGAGACACCCCGACTGTCCGGATTCGCCTGGGTCGAGAGCGTCGAGTTCCTCTTCCGCATCGAGCGCGTCGTGCACGTCCTCAAGCTCGCGCACTTCTTCTGGTTCGCGCGCCTTGACCGCTCGGGCAAGGGGATCCTCACGTGGTTGCTCTACTCGCGCTACTCGCACCTCTTCCGCATCTTCTGGATCGTGCTCTTCATCGCACTCGTCGCGCACTACGTTGCGTGCGCTTGGAAGCTGCTCGGCGGAGGCCCCGCCGACCTCGACGTCTCGCACATCCAAGCGTACGCGCTCAGCTACTACGACGCGCTGCAGCTGCTGCAGGGCCAGGGCGTCGTCGCCACCACGACGGCGCAGACCGTCTTCGCGTCCTTCGCCGTGCTGCTCGGCTCTGTCGTGCTCGCGATCGTGTTCGGCCACGTCGCCGTGCTCGTCGCCAACTTCAACGCGAACTCGACGAGCTACCAGCGCAAGATGGAGTCGGTCTTCGCGGTCATGACCAAGATGCAGCTGCCCGAGCCGCTGCGCGAGCGCATCCACCAGTACTACGAGCACCTCTGGCGCGAGTACGAGTCGCTCGATGGCGAGATTGACCGCTTCTTCAAGGATCTCTCGCACACGCTCGAGCTCGAGGTCGTGCTCTGCAAGTGCATGGAGCTCGTGATGCGCATCCCGTTCTGGACGCACTGCTCGCCCGACTTTCAGAAGCGCGTCGCGCTGAGTCTGCGCATCCGCGTGTACCTGCCGGACGACTTCATCATGCGCCGCGGCGAAGTGGACGACGAGTTCTTCATGATCAACCGCGGCAGCGTCGAGCTTGCGACGGGTCCCGACAGCGTCGAGCGCGCGATCGGGGGCGGCGTTCTCTCCGAGAGTGAAGCTGCTCCGATGTTTAATGTCACGGCCAAGATCGCGCCGTCGCGGGTGCCGACACGGGTCACGCTGCGAGGCGACGTGTTCGATGCCGCGAACCTTCGCCACAGCCAGCTGCTTGCAGCACAACAAGAAGCAGCGTCGCCAACACTGTACCAAGGGCCGGACTGTCCGTACGGAAGCGACGACGACGGTGCAAGCGACGACGTGGGGGGAGTAGACCACGACAAGCCGGGCCTGAAGACTTCCGTCGCTCCAGCCGGAACCTGGATCCATCATCTTCGCAAGGGCCAGGGCTTTGGTGAGATGGCGCTGCTCATGAACTACCAGCGCACAGCGAACGCGCGAGCTGTCTCGCACGTCGAACTGTGTGTGCTCAAGCGCGCGGCGTTCCAGCAGATCCTCGTCAAGTACCCGGAGGACCGTAAGAAGGTGATCGGTGCGATGCTCGGCTCGTGCATGGTGCACAACGAAGCCAACGCTGTGCACTGTCCGCTGAAGGAGATGGTGCAGTCGGTGTACTACAGCGACAGCAAAGACGACGGCGCCGAGTACGCTGTTGCGATGAACGGCGAGGGCCCGATGCGTGCAGAGGACGCGGCGGCGTTGATCATGGATGTGATCAACCCCGAGCTGGACGACAAGTCGATCCAGTTCGGCGTGAACACCGGTCTCTGGCAGCGGCTAGCCGAAAAGCGCGACCAAGACAGGGACGCGATGGCTCGCTGCGAGCGTCAGTCTCCTGGGACGTCCCGGCGTGGCTCGCAGAGCGCCAGCGCATCCGGCGACCATGCTGCGTCGGGTGAAGATGACGATGCTGGAGACTATCGAGCTACCGATGTGATCGCAGTCTTCCACTCGCCAGCTCCCGTCGGCGTCATATCCGCGTCGAACAGAGCGGCAGCAGTGGCCCCCGAATCGCCAGCACCGCTCCCTCAGTGCGCACTCACCGCTGACGATGCAAACCAAGCGCTTGGTGATGGCCGCGAACAGCTGGCGGCGCTCACGCTGCAACTCCGAAGCGTGCAAGACTCACAGGCGCAGTTGCACGAGATGCTCGTCAGCATGCGAGCGGCGGTCGACCAAGTGCAGGCTCAAGTGCGGAGCTTAGCGCACGTGACTGGGGCTGGCGCACGAGCCGATGGCAAGCCGCGCGCTGCCACGAAGAACAGGCATTCGTCGGGAAGAACCACCTACACTGGTGCTCGGATCGCCGCAGTACCAGCGCAGCCGAGCGCGACGACTGCGACAGCGGTGGCCTCAGTACACGCCCTCGAGCAGAAGCGGCCTCCCCGCCCGCCCTATGTCAAGAGCCGATCGGACTCGACAGCAGCGCTTCTTACTCGACAGATCGCCCGGACGACCGCCGTGGCGCCAAGTCAACACCGGCAGGCGTCCTTCCGACGCCTGAAGTCGTTCGTCCCGTTCACCTCCTTCTTCGGACACGCTGCGGCCACTTCCCAGACACCGTTCACGGATGAGCTCTTCCGGCCCCGAACGAGTCCGCGAGCAGATGGCGCTGCAGAAGCTAAAGCTTCACCGGCAACAGCGGCCCCGAACTCTGGTGGCAGTGCTCCAACAGCGAACTCAACGACAATTCCATCGACTGCTTTGACGCAGCGGCCTCAGCGCTTGAGCAGGGCATCCTCGCTTCATCTCGCGCCGACCTGACCGCTGCAATCTCTTGCGCCACACGCTACACAACCAGTGTTCTATGTCTGGAGCTCTCGGTGGAGTGAGTCCGAGAGCCATGTTCGTTCGTGGGCCTTGATTCGTTTTATCTACCAGGAAGTCGAATGAAGCGCGAAAATGTACCAGGTCGTCAATCTTGGAGGCTCAATACCTGGTGGCATCGCAACAAACATGAGCAGCTCCGAATGCCAACAGCAGCTCCCAGCGCCGGCGAAGGTGCCGGAGATCGACATGCCGTACGACTGCGACGTGTACGAGCCAGCGGAGGACACGTTTCTATTCCTGGACGCACTCCAGGACGAGCTCCCGTTCCTCGCGGCGCTCGACCCGGCTGTTTGTCTCGAGATCG
>SMMQ01000175.1:4724-24538 GCA_008271595.1 [Pythium] brassicae (nom. inval.) | reverse complement strand
CGATCTCCAACTGTCGCGATTTCGCCTTGATGCATCCATTTCGAGCGTGTTGCAGTTCTCCAAAGATAACAAGCTGCCCTTGCATCATGCTTCTCCCTCGCCATCACGGCTCGGACCTCCAGACCACGAAGTCTTAGAACAAGAGGAAAGCGAACACGATGTCGCTGGCATCGGAGGGCGCACGCAAATCGCTGCGAAAGCGCGTGACGCTCTTCGCGGACGAGATCTCGAGACCCTCCCCCCCGAGCGGACTCTCGATGCGGCTGCGGCCGTTCACCGCGCGCCTCTGCTGGATCATGGTGCTGGTGTTCCATGGCATCAACGGCGCGTACTCGCTCTGCCTCGCGTACGTCTACCATTTCCTGGCGCGGCCAGAGATGAACTACTACGTCAAGCTCCTCCAGCTCATGCCGCAGGACAACTACGACTGGATCATCACGCTCTACGCGTGCATCAGCGCCACGAACTTCTACAGCGCAGCCAAGATGCTCTTTTGGACGATCTACTACCGCTGTATTGCGTACGGCAAGATCCCGACTGCCGCCGCCGTTGCCAGCGACACCAGCGATCACAGCAGCAGTGCAAGCACAGCGCGGATTCTTCGAGCGAGGCTACGTCGATGGTCATGGCTCCAGAAGCCCCGCCAAGCCACCCGCTTCTTTCGGGGCGTTCTTGCCGCGCTGAGCGTCCGCGGACAGCTGTTCGACACGGCGCTGCTCGTACGCGAGCTGGTGGAGATCGCGTCGCAAGCGTACCAAGCCCACTCGTCAAGTTTCCTCGTGAGCACGGTGTGGATCAACCAGCTCTACGGCGCGCTCCTGTTCTTCAACTGCATCGCGAACACGGCCGTGTTTGTGCTCAAGCGCGACGAGACCGGCGTTCGGCGATTCCTCTGCACCGCGATCGACCTCTTCCTCGACTTCACATGGTCGTCCGTGCTGCCGACGCACATCGCGCTGCAGTACGTCCCAATGTTTATCGAGTCCGGCTACTCGTTTCCGCCAGAGTTTCTCTACTCGGACACTCTGTATCTCCGTGCGATCCTGGACTTCAAGCAGCTTTTTATGGTCTCGACCACGGACGCGGTGACGACGATGCTCCCATACCTGAACATGTTCCTCGGACTGCGCAACCTCAAGATATTGCTCCACCAAGAAGCGATCGACGCGATGGGAGGTGACTCCGTCGCGTCCAGGAAGTCTCGTGATTCAAACATCGCCGGCGCACACTCAGCACATAGCTCATCGGTTGCAACGGGACGCGTAGCCCCTCAGCCGCTAGAGGCAGCTCCACTTCAGTCGGCCACCTCGATCGTGCCAGAGCTGCAAAGTCCACCGCCGCCGGGTGTCGCTGTGACGGCGACGAGTCAAGCAGAGAACGAGAATAAGAGTGACAGCGCGAAGAGCAGCAAGATCTCCTGGCTCGCGATCGCTGGCCACTCGCTCATGCCGACCTTCGGCGTCCTGATCCTCGCGGCATCAATCCACGCTGGCGGCGAGTTCCAGAAGTGTAGCTCGGGCTGCATGTTGCAGATGCATCCGTGGTTCTCGACTCACTGTGCCTGCTCCGCGCTGGAGATCAGCTGCTACCGCGAAGGGATCGAGGGCAGCGCGCAGGAGGTCACGCGAGTGCTCGACACATTAGACGAACGCGTGCTCAACTCCCTCATCTTCACGCACTGCCCGGCGCTCACGATTCCGTCGCCGATCCAACGCTTCCGAATGCTCACGGGACTCGAGTTCTACAACATCTCGCTCGTGAGCTGGCCGAGAGAGGCGTCACTCTCATTGCCGTATCTTCCGCGTCTCGGATATGTCTACATCGTGCGCTCGCGCCTCGACAGCGGGATCCCAGAGGGGCTCACGCACAATCTCGCACCAAACATCGTGGACATCGAGTTCATAGCGTCCGACGTCACCGCAATCCCTGACGACTTGGCCGACAAGTGGCCAGCGGTCGTGATGCTCTACATCGAGCACTGCGGACTTCAAGAGTTCCCCCGCGCACTCGCGAGCATGGCGCTGACGGACCTCTCGCTCGTGGGCAACAACATCTCGCGCATTCCGGACGACATTGCGTGGCAGCAGTCGTTGATGTACGTCCTCCTGGATCGTAACCCGCTCGTAGCACTGCCCGAGAACATGGGTGACATGAACCAGCTGCGGCTACTCACGGTCCAGCGCACGGAGATGAATGCGCTGCCGCAACGGCTGACAGCAAAGAAGGATGGCGGGGTCTCCGTGAACGCGTTCGGCACGCCACTTTGCCAAGCACGAGGCAACAAGGACGGCAACTTCGTGTTGTGCTCTCAGGAGAACCCGTACACAACCAACGGCGTTTTCTCGCTGGAGTTGGAGGACGAGCTACGGAGACTGCACTAGCGGGTCTTTGAGGCGTCATAGCGGGCAGAGAACATGACGGTGAAATGTTTCGCTTGGTGGAGGAACGCGTTCCTGACACGAGAACTCACTCAAGTGTACGCACCTCTTCTCCAACCGTGATGTGTTCGCTGATTCACGTGGATTTGGCGTGAATGGTCCTCGCCCTGGCCTCGGATATCTCGTCAACCTCGGACTTCGGTTGGCGAGTGACTTCTTCCCGGTCCGTCCGCAGGTTTACACGGCTGACCTCGACAGCGTCGTGAACCGATCGCTCAGTCTTCAGGATCTCTCGTAACACTTCTGTCCGCAACTCAATGAGCTGGCGATAGCGACCTGACACGCATTAATCTTTTCATCTGGAGCTTATCTCTCGGTGTTTTGTGTCAACGCGGAAGATGATCGGTGGCTGCCGCCGTAGCGGTGACGTGAAGTGGTGGTGACTTAGGTCAGCATTCGAATCGCAGCGATACCTGTGCTGATTTCCAGACCTCCACCGAGTAAACTATCCGTACTCTATGAGATTGGTTGGCCTTGGCAAACTCCATCACCGAAGCGCTCGTTGTCGTTCTCGCTTGACACGCCGTCCTATGAGCTGCTCGTGTGGCTGCGTGAAGCTCGAAAGTTACAGTAGGTTGCGAGTTCGCCGTTGAGCTCGCTGGTGACTGAGTCTATCATCTTCCACTCGGGATGCTGACGTTCAGCGAGGCGTTGGAAATTCTACGCCGCTCAAGTACTGTGCACGACCTGGAGTGCAGCCCGGATGATATCGGTTGGTGCTGGTGCTGTTCGGGTGCCGTGTGCTTGCTCACGCATCGATGAGAACAGAAACCTCCCTGCAATCCCTCCGTTTTCGCTCTATTGTATTACTACTGCTGATTTTGGGAGCCACTCGCTGTCAAACTCTGGTTTGACAGTGAGTGGTTCCCAAAATCAGTTTCTGCCTCACCACCGCGATACTGTACTGCACCCGACGCCTCTAGCCACGAGCGTGACGCTCACAAAGCCTGCCGTATGGAACCAGGTGCGTTACCCCACCTCGAATGCCACTCCGAGAAACTCAGTCCGAATTGGCACACGCACTAGGCAGAAACTGAGACGCGATCAAGTTGTCCCGCAATCACCTTCCACCAGCTCGGTTCGACTGATCGCGTGGAGCTATATGCAGAGCAGCAACATTCCAGAGCCCTGGAAACGGTTGCGATCCTCTCAGTCGCAGGTGGCCGCTGGTGGCCACTCAGCGGACGAGCTTCGGCGACTCGGGATGGCGGCAATGCTCCGACACGGCCTTGCTCCCAGCCTGTCATTCTCAAACGCGCCATCAAGTGCACAACCAACCCCAACCTTCCAACCAACTCAAGATGTTCCAGAAGATCTCTGTGCTCGCCGCCGCCTTCCTGGTGGCCACCCAGCAGACGACTAACGCCGCGTCCGTAACTATGAAGGTCATGAGCTTCAACGTGCGCACGTCGAACGCGGGCGACCCGTGCCCGCAGGGCTGCTGGGACCAGCGCAAGAACCGCTTCAAGCCGCTCCTGGAGCGCTACGCACCGGACTTCATCGGCACGCAGGAGACTGCGCCACCGCAGACGGACTATTTCCAGCAGACGCTCGGCTACACGGGTTTCGGTGAGTGCGCCGGTGAGTGCTGGGGCAACGAGCGCAACAGCATCTTCTACAAGAACGCCAACTGGGAGCTGCTCCAGGGCCAGACATTCGCTCTGGTACGCGTCTTGCTGCTTTACTGTGCGGTATCATTGTCTGTTTGCCGCTGTACGTCTGTCTAACCATTCTGTTTGGTTGTGTGTGATCAGAGCGACACCCCGGATGCCATCGGCTCCAACTCATGGGGCCTCGAGTACCTGCGCGCTGCGGTCCTCGCGCGTTTTAAGCACCGCGCCTCGGGCAACACGGTGTGCATCCTCAACACGCACTACGACATCACGCGTCGCCAGACGGACTCGTCGGTCCTTGTGGCGAAGCGCATGGCGTCGTACTGCAAGTCGACGGACACGGTGATCATGATGGGCGACCTGAACGCGACGCCTGAAACACCGCAGATCAAGTACCTCACGGGTGCGGCGTCGATCAACGGCGGGACCACGCCGTTCCCGATGTACGAGACGCTCAGTGCGGCTGGGGCCGGTGGCGGCACCTGGATCGGCCAATCGTTCAGCAACCAGCTGACGGGCACCAAGTATGACTACATCTTCTCGCGCCGCGACGAGAACCACTGCCTGCGCTCGGCCAAGGTCATCAACGACCTGTTCAACGGCTACAGCGTGTCAGACCACGCGGTTGTGCAGTCCGAGTTCACGATCGGCGGCGGGTGCACGTCGTGCTAAGCTCTCGGGCTTTGTGTGTGTCTTGGCATGTCGCCTCGTGAGTGTCCATGTTGAAACGTAAGGGCGAACAATACATGTACTTGGAGTGTTTCCACGATCTTCGCTGTGTGGAGTTGCCTACAAGTACAAACCGAGAGAGCTTCTCTTGCTCGCCCGATGCTGTGCAACCAGTTATGCGCATCGCGGCTCGCAAGGCTTTGCGTGGCTGCTCACCTTCAGTTTCAAGCTGTCCCCCAGACTTCGATCAGAAGTGCGAGTGAGAGGTTGAAGTTCTTCGTATCCATTTCAGGCTTCAGGTTGCTCGAGAGCCGACACGGGGATGGTCGATCCGACCTCCCGTGCGTACGTGTGCAATGCGCGTGAGTGCGGCGTGCGAACGGCGAAGTGGACGGACCCGGAGGGACAAAGTCCCACAGTGGTTGCGACAGCGTGCGTGGTGCAGAAGTGCCCTGCAGCTTTCGCGTGCTTTGCTTTGATGTCTGCATTGCTTTGCTGGTGCGGTGTAGCATTGTGGTGGTGGTCTGCGGGTGACAACATGGGCACGAGCGACGTTGCGGATGGCAAAAAGAAAGAGTCGGAGGTGACGTGTTTTTGATTGATGACCTCTCGCGAAGGGGTTTTTAACGGGAGCATACGAAGACTTTTCTCGCACACGGATTGGCTGCCATGTTTAGAGGAAGCCAGTAGAGAGTCAATCGATTGAATACAAAAACCAAGATAAGCGTGCGACTCGACAACCATTGAGCCCTACCCCCACTATTACGACACGACGATTTTTTTTTTTCACGTTTTCGTGAACCACGTGAAGAATTTGTGCCACGAAGACGTTGACAGCCTTTCCGTCGAGAGTCCACTGATAATGTCGTGCTTTGTAGGGATCGATTGGACTCGTTTCAGGATGAGAAAAACACCAAGTATTGTTCATTGGCGTGATGTCGCAAGGAATGAATTAAAGGGCGGACGATCGTTTGTCGTCACTCCAGACCTGCACTACTGTCCTGGAAGCGTACAGTAATGGTTGGGACGAAAAGCGGGGTTGTCGAAGAAACCACGACCCAAGTTTTGTTGTTTTGCATTCACCCAACGATTTCGTAAAATGCATTCAAAACGTATATTTAAACATAATGGCCTGTCTCTGGCACGTTATGCGAATGGGCGACAGCTTCGATTTGGCGATTTTGCCCCGAATACAGCGCCGTCGGCCCCTCTTTTCTCTCCCTCTCGCTCTCTCTTGCTCTCTCTATGCCAGCGGCCAGCGAGTCAGTCAAGTGTGGGCGGTTTTCAACTCGCTCGCTTGCTCGCTCGCCCCTTGCCTTCACCGCCGCCGCCGCCCCCCAGTCACTCACACTCGGTCAGTCACTCGCTCTCGCGCGCGCGGCAGTCACTCGGTCACCTGCTTCTCGCGAGAGACCTTCGGTGCGTCTCCGCTCGTGTGCTGCGCGTGTGCCCCCCCCCTCTCATGTCCTGTGCGCGCGCTCACGCTTCTCTTTCTCTCACCACTTGTAGACCCGTTACCACCCCCAGCAACCACCGCACCCCACCGCAGCAAGCTCGAGCGCCTTCTCTCTCCCCCCCCTTCCACTGCAGCATGTCGTCGCGCAGCCTCAAGGCGGCCGCGGCCAGCAACAACGACGTGCTTACGATCGACCAGCTGCGCCACCAGGACGACTGGGTGCTCGACACGGAGCGATACAGATGCCACGTCTGCACCCGAAATTTCACGCGCTTCCGGCGAAAGCACCACTGCCGAAAGGTGCGCCTCTTACTTCCCCTCCCCGCGCTCTCTCTCTCTCTGTTCACGCGTCGTCCCCATTTGGCACCGAACAACACAAAAGCTCACGGCCGATCGTTCGCTCTCTTTCTCTCTTGTTCTCGTTGTGTAACGAACGCAGTGTGGTGAGGTCGTGTGCGGCAACTGCACGTTGAAGAAGCAGGCGGAGCTGCCGGTGATCGGCAAGTCGCTCGTGCGCGTGTGCATGTCGTGCATCCTGTCGCACGCGAACGGGCAGGCGAACCCGCAGGCGCCGCCCGCGCCGACGATTTCGTCGTCGTCGTCGCCGCCGCCGCCGGAGGAGCACTGGGATGCGAAGAACTTTCACTCGCCGACAGGGAACTCGGAGGGCGAGATGCAGCACTTCACGTCGGACTTTCACCAGCCGGACTTTGAGTACCCGCTGGACTTTGACTGGGACCACCCCTGGCCCAAGCCGCCGCTCGCGCCGGACGAGCTCGAGCGGCTCGAGATCCTGCGCGGCTTTGAGATCATGGACACGCCGACCGAAGACGTGTTTGACATCATCTGCGACCTGGCGTCGAACGCGCTCAAGAGCCCGATCGCTGCCGTGAGCCTGCTGGACGAGGACCGCGAGTGGTTCAAGGCGAGCGTCGGGCTCGCGCAGAACGAGGTGCCGCGCTCGGTCTCGTTCTGCGCGCACGCGCTCATGTCGAAGGAGCCGATGGTCGTGATGGACACGCTGCTCGACAAGCGTTTCGCCAAGAACCCGCTCGTCACGGGCGCAGCGAAGATCCGGTTCTACGCCGGCGCGCCGATCTGCACGCCGTCGGGCCACCTGCTCGGCACGGTCTTTGTGTTTGACACGCAGCCGCGCACGTCGTGTGACATTGCGACGCTCGAGAAGCTCTCGAACGTCGCGATGAAGAACCTCGAGGACCGCAAGAACGCCCTCGGCGCGCCGCTGGACGACGGCGGCAAGATGGAGGCGCCGCGCTCGGCCGCCATGCGCTCGGAGCCGCTGCGCGGTTCGGGCATCGGCATCGCGAACCAGGTCGTGGCCGCGCCGGTGGTGCACCAGCAGCAGCAGTCGCAGGACCTTGTGGCGGCCAACAGCGTGGGCGACGGGCAGGTGACCACGGGCCCCAAGATGGAGACGATGCTGATGGACCTCTTGTGCCGCACGACCGAGACGCAGCAGCAGCTAGCAACACAACAGGGAGCGATGTTCCACACACTAGGCCAGCACACCGCGGACATCGACAAGTTAGCCACGGCGATGGCGCGGATGGAGGCCAAGCTCGACTCGCTCGCCGAGTAGCAAAGCCGCCGGACACGCGCGCGTGCGGGTGCGTTTGTCCTCCCGCGGCGTCAGCAGCCCCTCCCGCCAATCGAAGGCTGTGGGGACCGACTGACTGACCGCCGGAGAATGATTGGGGCGAGCACACAAGGCCAGGCAGGCAGGAGGAAGAGAGGGAAGCGCAGAGTCGCAGAAGCTGAGACCGAGAGAGAGAGAGAGACGGGAAGACGCATCCATCGGCCCAGGCTGGCGGGAGCGCGCGAGTAAGAGCGTCTGCAGCGAATGGAGAGAGTGGAGTTTGCTTTGTCGTGATAGATGACCGCTGCTGCGCACACGCCACACGCGCCGCTGGCTCCGCGTTCGTGCGCTGGGAGGCTCGCATCGTAACCCCCGAATGCACATTTGCATGGAGAGATCCGGCCGCGTGCGTCGCCGTCGGCGGTGCGCGTCCCGCGCTTCGTGGTGTCGTCATTGGCCGACTTGTCTTCCTGTGAGCAGCATTTTCTGGACCTCTCCGTCAAATTCCGATTTTCGTACCTCGGTTTTCGCACTATCGGTGTTTATTCAAGACAGAAGAAAGCAAGCAAGCAGGCGAAGGCAGGTGAGAGAGACCCAGATTGCCTTGAGCTCCGTGACCACGATGAGCAGCCGCATGAAGGAGTACCGGTACTACTTGAGCAGCAGCGTGAGCACGAGCATCACGCTCAAGGTGTCGGTGCTGGAGCTGGCCCCCTCCATCGGCCTCGGAGTGGATCAACAGCCGGCACTCGCGCCGCCCGCGGTGGCGTGCGCTCCCAGCGCCTCGAAGGCGGGCGCGTCGCCCCGCACGCCGAGCGCCTTCGACAGCCACGGGCTGCAGCAGCTCGCGGTCTCGGCCTCCGAGCTGCGCAACTCGACGATCAATGAGTTCTTCATCAGCGCGCAGATCTTCTCGGACGGGCAGCCGCTGCACCCAATGGTCATCAGGTGCGTGTGTGTGTCGTGTGTGTGCGTACGCTTCTTTCCCCTCTGCACGCTCGTTCGCTCACCGCGTGACGTACCCGCAGCTCCAAGGGCCCGACTAAGTGCAGCGAGTCGAGCGTGTACTGGAACGAGTGGCTGTCGTTCCCGGTGCGCTACCGCGACCTCTCGCGCAACTCGTTGCTCGCGATCACGATCTGGGGCGTCGGCTGGGTGCCCGTGGGCGGCTCGACGATCTCGTTCTTCACCAAGCAGGGCGTGCTGCGCGACGGGAACCAGTGCCTGCGCGTCTGGCCGGGCGTCGAGGCCGACTCGTCCACGCACACGGCGACGCCGTCCGAGGTCGACGACGAGTGGCAGCGCCTCGAGTCCATCCGCCTCGACAAGCTCCGCGAGAAGTTCGACCGGAAGGAGATCGCGCGCAACGAGTGGATGGACGGCGTCACGGACCGCCGCATCGCGCGCATCCGGCGCGGCAGCGAGCCGCCCAGCCGCAAGGAGGCGCTCGGTCCGTTCTGCTCGTACCGCGAGGACGCGCTGCTCTGGGTCGAGATGCCGTACTTTGGCGACGTCGTCGTGTACGAGGAGGAGCCGTACGCGCAGCGCGCGCTGCCCGGGTCTTACGCCGGCGACGTGCCGCGCCGCCTGAACCACTACGGCGCGGTGTCGCCGTCGGGCGCGACGCCGTCGTCGTTCGTCGACGCGCACACGCTGAGCAGCACGTACGACAGCTTCAGCGCCGCGACGCCGTCGTCGGCCTCGGCGTCGGCGGCGTCGGCGTCGGCGTCGTACGGGAGCACGTCGGCGGCGTCGCGCGAGGTGCTGAACCTCATCACGGTGTGGGACCCGGAGCTGAACGAAGAGAACCCGTCGGAGCTCAAGTACCGCAAACTCGCGCGCGACATCCTGCGCGGGTCGATCGACCCGAACCTCAAGCCGAGCCGCGACGAGAACGTGCGCATCGAAGCGCTGCTCGCGACGCCGACGAGCTCGCTCAAGATGGACGACAAGGACCTGCTCTGGAAGTTCCGGTACACGTTGACGGACAACAAGAAGGCGGTCGTCAAGTTCCTGCTCTCAGTCGACTGGAACGAGGAGACGGAGCGGCAACAGACCGCCGACTTGCTGAGCCAGTGGTGCGAGATCGACATCGCGGACGCGCTCAAGCTGCTCGGGCGCGAGAAGGAGTTCAAGCACGAGATCGTGCGCAACTTTGCGGTCTCGACGCTCGCGAAAGCCAAGAATGAGGAGCTCTTCGACTTTCTTCTGCAGCTCGTGCAAGCGCTGCGCTACGAGAAGAGCGCGGCAGCCGCGGCCATCGGGACGAGCTCGCGCGGCGGCGCAGCGCTCGCCGAAGACGGGAGCGCGGCCCCGGACGCGCTCGGGCCGCTCGCGCGCTTCCTCATCGAGCGCTCGAGCACGAGCTTCCAGATGGCGAACTACTTCTTCTGGTACCTCAAGGTCGAGGCCGGGGACGTGAGCCAGGACGCGCACATCTTCCGGCAGGTGCTCACGCGGCTGCTCGACGAGCTGCAGCAGGGCGACGAGAAGCGACCGATCTACGACATGATCACCGCGCAGCGCGCGTTCATGGATCAGATCCTGGCGATCCACAACCGCGCGCGCGAGGAGAAGGGCAAGAAAGGGCTGAAGGAGGAGAAGCTTCGGCAGCTGCTCAAGCACCAGCTGGCGTGGCCCAAGGGCCACGTCGTGCGCATGCCGCTGGACCCGGACGTGCACCTGAGCGGCATCGTGCCGTCGTCCGCCAAGATGTTCAAGAGCGCCATGTACCCGGCGGTGATCCAGTTCCAGACCGTCATCCCGCCGCCCGAGCAGCACCACCTGCAGCAACAGATGCCGCCTGCGCACGGCCGCGATGTGCACGACTCGGCGCTGCTTGCGCCGGAGCCTGGGCACGCACTGTCCCAGTCGATGGTATTCGGCGCCAGCAGCAGCGGCGACAATTTGGTGCGCGGCTCGCTCTCGACGCGTGTGATCAACTACCTGAACCGCGAGAAGGAAGGGCCGATGTTCAAGGTGATGGTCAAGAACGGCGACGACCTGCGCCAGGACCAGCTCATCATGCAGATGTTCACGCTCATGGACCGGTTGCTTAAGAAAGTCAACCTCGACCTGAAGCTCACGCCGTACCGCATCCTCGCGACCGGCGCGAACGACGGGCTCATGGAGTTCGTCCAGGACTCGTACCCTGTGTCGTACGTGGTCGACAAGTTCGAGTCGCCGCAGGTACTCAGCTTTCTGCGCAAGCACCAGCCGGACCCGGGCTCCGAGTTCGGCGTCAACCCGGAGGCGCTGAGCACGTACGTCAAGTCGGTCGCCGGCTACTGTGTGCTCACGTACTTGCTCGGGATCGGCGATCGACACCTCGACAACCTCATGATGAAGACCGAGGGGAACCTGTTCCACATTGACTTTGGGTTCATCTTTGGCGCCGACCCGAAGCCGTACCCGCCGCCGTTCCGGCTCACGAAGGAGATGGTCGAGGGCATGGGCGGCGTACAGAGCCAGCACTACCTCAAGTTCCAGACGTACTGCTGCCAGGCGTTCAACTGGCTCCGGAAGAGCGCGGATCTGATCCTCAACCTGCTCAGCCTCATGGCCGACGCCGGCATCGAGGAGCTCTCGAACGACCCGGAGACGACGCTTCAGAAGGTGCAGGAGAAGTTCCGCCTCGACCTCACGGACGAGATGGCTGAGCAGTACTTCCTCGGGCTCATCACGGACAGCGTCACGGCGCTCTTCCCGGTGCTCATGGAGTACATCCACAAGATCGCGACGCGTCTCCGGTAGAGCCGTACACATCGCGTGTGTGAGAGCGAGACACAGAGAGGAGGCGTAGCACCGCACCGCGGGCTGTTTGGCCACTGCAACGAGTACATTGCTTGAGTGTCAGTAGTAGCGTCGCTGTCGTCCTCCTCCTCCTTCCTCGTCGTTCATTGCTCACGACCGCCCTCCGCCGAACGACTGCTGCGACCGCAGCAGCGCGCCGTTCACGCGGCGGAAGTCGTGGAGCACCGCGACGCTTTCGTTCCCAAGCGCGTGCAACGTCGTCGCTTTTGCTCTCGCTGGCACCGCCTTGTGTGGACTCCCGCGCGGGGACGTAGAGCTGCTCGGGTCAGCGGCTCCAACGCCCCGAGTCTCCACCTGGTGTCGGTGGAGACGCCGGTGCGGATGGCTTGGACCCCGGTGCTGGTGCTGATGCTCGTGGAAGTGCGCGTCCACCATGTCGCTGAGGCGACTTGGGGCTTCCGAACTCGTGCTTGGGAGCGCACTTGAGTGGGGAACGGAGCTGTCGTGCGACACCGGCGCGCACGACGGCAGTGCCACGCGGGACGAGTCCCAACTCGCCCCACTGGACTTTGCGAAGTCGCTGGCACCGCCACTCGAGGAAGATGCACCGGCTTCCGACACCGCTGCCATCGGGTGAGCGATGGTCGGGAAGCGCACCGGCGAGTCGTCTGGCGTGGGAGATGCGTCAGCACTGGCACGCTGAATTTGTGTGCGGCTCGCTGCAGTCACCTTGTCCGGTGATGTCGACAGCGAACTTGTTGCGTCGCCACCGCAGCCAAAGCTCGATGCTTCAAGAAGCGCTACGATATCGACGACCGTGCACACGTACGCGACCTCGCGCTCGTAGCTCGGGTCGTGCAGCTTCTCAATCGCGTCGGTAGCCCGCCCGCAGCACTCGGCTAAGGCGCAGTACGCGATCGCGTCCGTCACCTGCGATAGCGCGACGCGGACGCAGGCGATGCTGCGTTTCAGCGCGGACTGAGACTCGAACAAGTCGGCGGCGACAGACAGGATCTCGTCCCAGTACTCCACACACGGCATCGTCGTGGCCACATACCCGAGCTGCGAGCGCGCAGCAGATTCGAACTGGGACAGTTAACCTCCGCGCGCACTCAGTTTCCCCCACCTTCCTGCCACACCAGCACACGCATGTCACTGTACCTTGTTGAAGGCTTCCATCGACTGCTTGCGACGGAGCCCGGGACGCTCGCGGGCAGGGCTCAGCAGCCCGCTACTCTGGGTGAACGACTCGCTCGGCATCGACTTGGCTTTCTTAGTCGTCTTGAACACGTTCGGCGACGCGAACGCTGAGGCAGTGTGTGGCGATGGGCCCTGGAACCGCGAATCGCTTTGGATCTGACGGATCATCTCCTCTGCAGCTCTCTGGCGGGCCACGAATCGCTGATGCTGACTCCCGGACCCCGGTTCCTGAGCCCCAGCAGCCAGCCCCTTCGAGCCGACCGCTTCGTCATCTCTGTGCTCGCCTGGAAGCTGCTCGTGAATGCCTGGCATTAGTCCTGCTGTCATGCCCAAGCTGTTCGACGGTGGCTGTCCAAGCACCGAGTTCCGTCGCCGCGCACGCGAGTCAGCGAGCGACAGCGAGGGCGACCGCGTGCGCGATCTGGTGGGTTTCGCGCCGTCGGCTCGGCCCTGCTTCGCCTGCTTGCGGCGAAACATGCGCTGCAGCTGCTTCACCGCCTTATCGTACAGAGTGAACCGGACCTCGTCGATGATCTGCCGAATCGGCTTCTTGAGCTGCGCTGCGAACTGCTCGCCATACGCTGCGCGCAAGTCCGCAGCCGAGACGATCGGCACGACGTGCCGGTTCACGTTCCGTGCGCGCTTGAACTCTGCCACGCACTTTGCGCTCTCGTTGACAGCCTCGTAGCAGAGCCCGCGGCTGAAGTGGATGCTCGCGAGCGCGTGCGAGTCCCTGGCAAAGTTGAGCGCGATCGAGTAGAACTCGAGCGCGAGCGGGTACTCTTCGTGCGCAAAGCACTTCTCCGCGAGCGAATACCAGAGCCCGAGGTACTGCTCGTCGCTCAAGCTGCCTTCTTGTGCGATGCCCTTGGCATCCAAGACCGTCGAGAACGTCGAGGACGCGAGGACGTAGTCTCCGCTGCTCTGCTGGCAGTGCATGAGCATCATCGAGTAGTCAGCCGCGTCGTACGGGGACGGCGCGCTGCCCCCACTCTCCACGGAAACATCAGGCGCTACGGTGTGCAAACGGATGATTTCCTCCATGCACTCGACAGCTTCGCGGTGCATATGAAGGCGCGCGAGCGTCTGGAAGCGCAGGAAGAGCAGGTTGACGCGGTCCTTGTCGCAAAAGCTCGTGAACTTGGCGAAGAGCTCGCGGAACACGTCGTCGGCTTTCTCCAGGTCAGCGTCGCCGTTGCGCCAGAAGAGGCAGATAGCGTACCGCAGCAGCAGCAGCGGGTCCGCCATGCTCTCCATGTACGCGAACGCGCGCGCGAACGCCTGGAGACACTTGTCGCGGTGGAACTTGGACACGGGCAGGAACTTGCGGTAGCGCAGAAAGATGTCGAGGTGCGCGTTGCCCATCGCGCTCCAGTACTCGTGCGTACGCGGCGCGCTCTCGTGCAAGAGTGACGCGTGCTCGAGCAGCAAGATCGCCGCGAGACTCGCGCCGGACCACCTCGCGTAACGAGCGCCGAGCTTGACGAGATGCTTCTCGTTGCTCGGGTTCTGCAGCACGAGCTCTTCGAGCTGCAAGCAGCTGATCTTGTCCACGGCGAGCCGTCCGTTAAGCCATCGTCCCCACTTCTTGTGGTAGTGCGGAGATGCGTGCAGTAGCGCCACGGACTCCGCGGACCGCTTCTTTCGGAGAGCATGCTCGCTCCCTGTCATCACGGAACGTACTGTGCCAGTTGCTGACGGTGCCACTGCTGTTGTTGGTGGTGGTTCGTACACTTCGTTCCCATCGCTCGTGTCGACTTTGCCGGTGGGGTCCTTGGCGGAGAGTTTGCGCGGGCTGGGCTTGGAGCTACCTCGCCGGGTCGCGTGGGATGACACTGCAGTGATTGTGTCCGCAGCGTTGAGTTTGCGAGTGCTAGGGCTACTTCTGCGACGAATGTCTCTGTCTCGCGCTTCCGATGCCACCGTGGCTTCGGAGCTCGCATCCCCCCGATCTTTGCTCGAACTTGCTTGTGGCGATGCACCTTTGGCGTTGGGTGACTGCGCTGGCTGTGTGCGGTTGGTGGGAGCCGTGCGTGTATCGGAAGGTGGCGCCTCCAGTGTCTTCGATCTGCTTGTCTTCTGACGTGAGTCGGATGCTGATGGTACTGGTGCATGCGACTTCGATGCGTCCGCCTCGAGTGCTGCTGTACCGTTCCGTTCAGCGTCGTTGCGGCCGCCAACGGGCTCAGGATCGGCATCGTCACCGTTGCCACCGTCGACTCTAGATATGTGACTGAGCTGCGTAGCTGTCACTGGCTCGTCGTCTCTCGATCCGATTCGATTCTCCAGCTCGACTGCTTCGGCGAGCAAGTTTCCGTCTTCTGCGCCGAGTTGATCGCTCAGGTCCTTTCGCTCGAGCACCTCACGAACTGCTTCTTGCTCAGTCAGTGTGGCATCGACGGCTTCTCTCTCTTCGAAGGACTGTAACCTTTTGCTTGCGTCACCGTCCCTCTCTCGGCGTGGCTCCGGGACATCAGTCGTCTGACCATCGTCACTGACGTTGACATCTCGACGCTCCTCGCTCCCGCTCGCATCGTTGCACGGAGATCTTGAGGACGAAGCGACGTCGTTCTCCAAGCCCCCCGACCGGATCACGCGTCGCGTCTCCTCTCTGCCACTCTTCTCGTTCTCCACACGCCCTTCTCCTTCGTCACTCGCATCGGAGGATGCTCTCGTGCGTTCGTTGACGGCTTCGTTCGGCGTTTCAGCTGTGTCGCTGACGCCGATGACTGATTCGGATGGCTGCAGTTTGCCAGAGCCTTGAATGTTGAGTCCGTCGTTCACACCTACGCTGATCGCGACTGACACAAGTCCACTCCTACTCGGCTCATCTGGGGATGGTGACAAACTCGGAAGTAGCTCGCGACGACCGGTCACCGGTGGAACTGCGATCGGCGCGAGCACACGGGGCGTTATGAGTGGCGTTGACTGTGGCGAATCCTCGGCCCAGCAGGCTTGTCTTGGAGTCGCCTGGCAAGGAGATACTTCAACTCGGTGCCAGGGCTGCTCGCTACTGGCTTCAATGCTCTTTCGTGGTGTGCCGATCATCGGAGACCTCTCTTGGCACTGTGCTTGGTCTTGAGCTTCATCCTCGCCCTCTTCTTGACTGACAGCTTCGAGAACGACGTCCTTCTTCTCGACTGCTTCCTTGGTGATCTCTAAGATTGGCGCTTGCTGCTGTCTACGAGTTGACAACGGCGAACACTGCAGACGCACTACTTCAGACTTCCGTACTGGTTGTAGCTCGAGTTTCGGCGCTGTTTCGAAAGAGCTTTGAAGTCTGTCGTCGTCGGCGGCGCGCAGACCCAGCGTGCCGGGACTTCCGTCTGTGCCACCGCCCATCACCGCCTGGTTCATCGTTCCCCCATCGGCAGTGGCTGCACGGTTTCCCTTCGGTCTGTCCGCGACAAACGTTCTGGTCGTCTTGAACAACTCTGCACTTTCCACTCCGACTTCCGCTGTCCCGGGAGTATCGACGCCACGCTGGAGCCTGCTGCCACCCACATCCAGTTTCACCGTACAACTCTCTTGTATGCTTAGCGTCGTTGGCGGCAGCACTCTCGGAGAGGTTGCATGCGCAAGTGGCGTGGAGTCGGGGCGGTACAATTCCGGAGCTGAAGGTGACGCCGTTAGAGCTGCACTCATCTCTGGTGGCATCGTCAGTGACTGTTTCCGCAGAGCAGCGCGGTTAACCGACGACCGGCGGCGCAGGTTTCCGTTCGCATCGCGCACAAGCGAGCTCCGCCGTGCGTTTTCCTGCATTCGGAGCTTTTCGAGTCTTCGGACGTCGTCGAGGCGCGGAGATCCGAGCAGTGAATCCCACCCCTTGGGACGCTCCGTCGTGATCTCCACGCCCATGCCAGGGATCTCGTTGAACACGCCCTCCTCCTTCAGCACGCGTCGCTCCACTGTGTCCGAGCGCTTGCGCAGAAACTGCTCGGGCTCTTGCGGCTGCTCGAGCACCAGCGGTTGGCGCGAGAATGAGTTTCCCGCAAGCATAGGCGCCTGAATGCTCGTTGCCGAGCCTCCTGGAGACAGCAGCGACCGTCTTGAAGAGCCCCCCAGCGACGGCAAGCGCTTCACAAGATTGCCGGGCTCCCCGTCGATTTCCTCGAACGTCGCTGCGCGCTCAGCCTGCCTCGAGCTCTCTGCTGCTGCCGTCGCCTCGGCAGCCCCCTCGCGTAGGTCTTGGATGGCCGAAGACGACGTCGCCCGGGTGACGCGAAGACGCGCGTCTCGACCCTTATCGCGCCGCTCCTGCAACTCTTTGTATTTGGCTTTCTTTTCTGGCACTGATCGCTTGACTGTACTGAAACCGGAATGGTGGTCGCCGTCGCCATCACTCGGTTCCTTCGAGACCCCCACCACCTTTGCGAACTGCCCTCGCATCGGTGATGGCTTTTCGTGCACTCTGTCCGTCAGCGCGCGATAGCTCGGGTCGTCGTGGATAGCCTCGAGCTCAGACTTCCAGATAGTATTGGAGTCTGCGACTGTCATGCGGCTCAGCAGCCGGTACTCGCTGCTCTTCCGGGCTCTCCGTGTCCGAGGCGTGAGCGCTTTGTCCTCGAGCTCATCATCAGCACCGCCAAGAGCTGGCGATTTATGTCTCGACGCGATTGCTGCACGCGCTTTCACTGCCGTCAGCAGTGAGCGCGCGGCCCGCTGGTCCTGCCGCTTGGTCTGCGGATGTGCGTTCTTCTGCGCCGCAGAAACAGACTTCGTAGGCACGACACGTGCTTTCCTGGATACGTACACCTGTGGCTCACGACACGTCAGCTTGCCGATACCACGATGTCTGTTGCCGATGATGTCGAGGTGTGCGAGGATACTCGTTGCCAAGGCTTCTGCAGCAGGCTGTTCGGCCGTCTGGACATCGCCGCTCCCGCCGTTGCTCGCTTCGTGCCCCGCGCGGTGCAGATAGCCAGCTTTTGCCTTGGAGATGTAAAGCGAGTACTCGTTGTCCACTTCGTCGACGGCGGTGACGTAGAACCCCGCCAAAGTCGCGAGAGCAGACACGTCCCCCTCACCTACTGCCGTCACTTCCTCAAGCGGCTTCTCCACGGAAGTAGACGGCCGCGAGGCTGGGCCCAGGGGCAAGCTCGGAGTATTGTGTACCTCGAAGATGCTCACGACTGCAACCTTGTTCGCGAGCACAAAGTTCTCGACCTGGAGCACTAACTTGCCTCTCGACTGCTGCTGTGTCGTCGGTCGCGACATCGTCGCAGCGTCGCTGCCCTCTCTGAAGGCGCTTCGAGTGCAAGCGACGATCTGGACCACGTCGTCCCGGCGCTTTGGGCTGTGCCGAGAACTGCAGCTGCCTGCACAAGTCGATCGAGTCGAGCCTGCGAGGCACCCATGCGTTGAATGAATTCGCGGGGCGAAAACGAGATTCAAAATTAGCGCAACGCGTCTGTAGTATTTTGTTATTGCCGCGTCAGTACACCTTTGACATCAGCTTGGTGTCCTCATCTGCAACAGCTCGCTCCGTGCTTGATGCATGCTGGTGAACCGCGTACTGGCAACTGCGCAATGCTCGACAACGCCTACGGCGCAGAGCGCCATGTTGATCTGCAGTTGCGCGAGCGGAGCCATCTCGACGGCTCTAAAGTACCACGCGATCGCCGCACTCGTTGCCTGCACACCCTTGTAGATCCCCGCGTAGCAGCTCGATACGGCGACGTCCCTCCCGGACACGTGGCCCATAAGCAGTAGACTACACCTGGCACATTGCGTTATGGAATCCGTAGGTGACGTACAGTGCCAGCGCTGCGAGCGGCTCTGTCGATTCGCTCGTCACAACGTCCATGTTGATTCGCTGCTGGTAGCTCAAGTGCAACCACGAGCTCTGCACGAACCAGCCGCACGACCAAATCGCCGTCGCCAGCCAGCAGTACAAGAGCAGGAATCGTCGTGCGACTCCCAGGGACTACTCACATCATTCCCCCGGCTCGCGCGCAGCTGGTCGTCGAGGTACCCCCCAGTCGCATACGCGCCGGCGGTCTGCGCAAGTCAGTAGCACGCACCCGTGAGGTCACTTGTGCGCGCGCTGAAGACGGCGACGTTATAGAACGAATGGTACGCGTACAACCAGTTGCTGTACGCGAAAAGCGGCAGCAGTGCGAGCAGGATCTTGCGGTGCGCGCGACTGGAGGCGATGCCCCGTGCGTTGCGCGCACCGAGTCTCCACACTGCCCGCTCTTTGCTCAGCGCCTCCGTCCAAGATGTCTTAGTCATCGCTGGGTCCTCGAGTTGACGCTCGGGGTGTCCATCTGTGCCGAACAAGACGCTGTCCGCGTCGCGGATCACGCCCCACGCGAGAGCGGCGCCAACCAGCATAACCGTCAGGAATCCCGCGTACATGCCATTGGAGGCATGCGCGGCTGCGCCGTCGCCGAAATTGAGCACGAACTCGAGTACACCGCCGACCGTGGTGCCCATGTTGAAGATGATCCAGAAGTTGCCGACACTCGCGCCGCGCGCCCCAGCTCTCGCGTAGCTCAACATCATCGCGCCGTGCGCAGTCTAGAGCAGCGCCGCCGCGAGCCCCAGTGCTGCGCACGCCGACAGATACACAGGTAATGGCGCCAGCCAGCCGTCCAGCACATTCCACAACGCCGCCACGTACACAGCGTAGCCCGCGGCTCCCAGTGTGAGCGCGCATCGCAGCCCTAGCACTGGGACGAATGCAGCCGCCAATAGACTGCAGAACGCGAAGCTCAGCGAGACGAGCGCCGTTCGGGCGAACGCCACGCTCGATTCCGCGAGACCGCCGGCTAGAGAAAGCAGCGCGTTGTAAGGACCTGGGCAGCAGAAGCAGATCCACGCGAGCGCCTGGAGTTGCCACTGTGCCACCTTGCTCGTCATCTGGAACTGTTACTAACGTATACCATCAATTTATGGGCCAAAAATGGACTGTTAAGCAAAACATGCAGAATGACTTGAAAGCAAATCTACAAATCGCTGTTGTCATTGAGTCTGAAAGCAGAAAGAGTTCTGCATTTTTTGAGGCGCTTCCGAGCAACAACAAGCACGTGGAGCGTGAACAACTGACTCTCAAACACAGAGGATGGTATCGAGCAAAATCAATT
>SMMQ01001447.1:1237-26749 GCA_008271595.1 [Pythium] brassicae (nom. inval.) | reverse complement strand
TAGCTCGAGCTGCAGTTCTTACGCACGCATGTGGTGGATCTGCAAAACGCGCTGAGAGAGCAAGCGAGCCAACTTGGCGCGACGCCAGGTCAGCAGCTTCGGGCGACGCGGCTGAGTCAGTTCCTGGACGACAGTGTCCGGAAAGTGGACGAGATGAGTTCGGGCAGCCGCCCCACGTCGTCCGCTGCCAGCAGCAAGGCTGCGAGTGGCGATGGTGAGGCAACGCTGAAAGCCAAGGCTGGAGACGACCGGAGCGGAGACGACACCGACGGTCTCTCTGCCGGAAGCGACCACCGCATGAGCACGATTGAGGTGGACGATGTGCGGGGCGTGCACGCGATTGATCCGATGGTGCGTGGTCACTGGAAGCCGCTGTCTCGCTTCCTCCGATGATGGCAGCGTCGTGCTAAGTGCGTTTGCTGTCGCGTACGTGCAGACGGGCTACCACCTGACCGAGGAGCGCAAGAAGATGTTACTGAACATTGCGTCGTTCGTGCGCGTGAACATGAGCCTCGAGAGCCGCAGCTTCTCGCCTGAAGTCATCTCGTGCCTCCCGATCGAGATGGACGGCTGGCAGCTCCGGTTGTCGATCACCGAGAAGAACTACACGATCCACAACTGCAAGTTCTTCCCATGCAACCTCATGGACATGTACGACTTTTGCTGGGAGACGAACGTGTCACAAAAGATCAGCATCAAGCAAGGCAAGAAGCACTACTCGGTCGTCACGCCGCTCGACCGCGACGTGGCGCACGTGTATTCCAAGACGATCGGAAAGTGGTCGCTGTCGGTGCACGGTGTGCCGAACGTGAGTTACAACAGCCTGGTGTGTCGACGGTACGAGGCGGACCAGCACCGTGCGATCATCTGCCAACAGAGCGTGCTGGAGGAGCGCGACTTTGAAGACGAGTCGACGTTGCCGTGGCTCTTCAAGCGCTGGGTGGTCTTCCAGCCGCATGTGGTCGACGGCGTGCACGGGACGCTGGTGGAAGCGTACCGCACCGCGAGTTACGCGACGGGAAAGCTGATCTACAAGGAGAACAACACGTACGACAGCTTCTGCGAGCACCTGATCCGGCGCTACGCCGAGTCGAACTCGCTGCTCGAGCGGATGATGGCGCGCGACAAGCGTTTCCAGCACGTGGCGGCGATCGACGTAGGCACTGTGAGTGAGTCAGACCTTGACTACGAGGAGACGGCGTCGGACCGCATGGTGAAAGACCTGCTCCTGTTCTAAGACGCGCTCTATTTAATGTGGTGAAATGTCTTCGTGGTGTGGTTGTGTCTATCGGTCCGTTCGCTCACGCGCATCAGACGTACAGGTGCTTGTTGCGCGCCTTGCGAGGGATGTTCCACGTCACGTCGAATGGCTTCGGGAGCTCGCGCAGCGCGAGATCCTCCTCCGAGAACTGCTGTTCCTCCGCGACGTGCAGCGAGAAGTACGCGTCCTCGTCTTCCTCCTGCAGGTACTTAGTCGGCGACTGCTCGTCGTCCTCCTCCGCGTCGTCGTCAGCAGGAAAGTCGTCGTCGACAATCTCTTCGTCCACGAACGTGTCCTCCTCGTTGAGGCACTTGTCGGCGTCGCTGTTGGAGCTCGCGCGCTCAAGCGCCTCCAAAGTCGCGGTGTCAAGGTCTGCCTGCTTCCTGGCGCGTGTGGCTTTCTTCGCCGCCTTGACGTGCTTCTCGACACTGTTCGCGCGCGCGGCCTCGAGAAACAAGTCGTCCCCCGTAAGAGGCCGGCGGCTCTTCATGCGCGACACGTGCGCAAGCAGCAGGTCGACTGCGTGCGCCGCCTCCGAGAAGGACTGGAACCGGAACTCCATGCGGCCGTTCGTGATGATCACGCCCGCTGGCACACTCGTCGACACCTTCATCGTGAGCCCACCTTGCTCCAGAATGCGGTTCACCTCGTCCATGAGGCTGCCCATGCGCGTGCCGAAGGGAATGTCTTGGATCGAGATCGACGTGCGCTCCTCCGGCGTCGACGAGAACACCGGCCGATACTCCTTCCAGCCACCCATCATCACGCCGAAGATCTGGAGCGCGCGTCCCAACGCTCGCTCGCGCCCGTTCTCGGTCTCGAACTCCACGAGCGCCTGGTACGGCGTCTTGTGGTCGGACGCGATCACCTGCGTCTTCTTGCGCGGCGTCTTGAGCTCTTTCACCTTACCGCGGGACTTCTTCTTCCCACCCTCCTCGCCCTCGTCACCAGCAAGCTCAGCGTCCAGGTCTGCCAGGTAGTCGAGGTTCTCGTCGCCGACATGGCGGTCCGACACCGCATCCTCCGGGCAGCCACTCACTGGCTTCGAGAAGAACATGAAGCGCTTGATCGGCCCGACCAGTTCGAGCGCTTCGCGCAGGTGTTTCTCCGTCACACCGTGCGGGAGGTTCCTGTAGAACACCGTGCGGTTCGGCAGCCACGCCTCACGCAGGCGCATGCGGCCATCCTCGTTCAACGCCTCGATCTCCGCCCGCCCTCGAAGGAGCTTGTGCGAGTGACGAAGCTTCACACGGCAGATCGTTAGCGTCTCGACCGACAGGTGGTGGAAAGTCTCTTCGAACAGCGGCATGATCGCGTCGGCAAAGCGCGGCCCGAGTGTCTTGCGCGCGTCGTCGAGGAACGTCTGCCCGAACGTCGCGCGGTTTGGACGCCACGCAAGCTTGTACTTGAGGAAGCGGCTGAAGAACATGTGGTACTGGCGGTCGTCCAGCACTGACACGATGTTCCACGCGGTCGTGATCACCTTCTCCCGCAGCTCCGGCGAGAGCTTGATCGACACTGAGTGCATCGGGTCCACCTCGTCGATGTCGTGGATGAGGATGTGGCCCACGCGCATGCGCGCTTCAAGCAGCGCGCGAAGGATCGCCTCGTGACGCAGGCGGTGGTGCTGCTGCGCGCTTGTCGCCACCTCGGACTCAAAGTCGTCGTACGTTGCGTTGTTGCCCGACAGGAACGGCACGAGCTTCGACAGCACAGGTTCGTGGTACTGCTCCGGGAACGCCGTCTGGATGTTGCAGACCATCTCTTGGAAGATCTTCCGGTGCAGCTTGGACGTCTTCACCGACGCGAGCATCGCAATGAGCATCTTGGAGATCGTGTCGTTCGACAGCTCCGCCGTCATGAACGCGATCAGCTCCTCGGTCTGCGCCACGAGCATGCGGAAGTCGATGCGGTCGTTCTCGAGGTTGAACTCCTCCCACTCAGCGTCCACGGCGTCTACATCGCCCAGGCTGGCGGCGGCTGGGAGCTTCTCGAGTCCCATCATCTCGGCGAAATGGCTGTAGCCTTCGATGTCCAGCACCTTGCGGTAGTCATTCTTCACCTGCCACAAGCTCGACTTCGTGCTGCGATGATGGCCAGGGGGCGGGCGCTGCACGAGCTTGAGCGAGTTCAGGCATGCGAGTCGGCAGTAGCAGAACACGATGCCGATGAACTTCGGATCAGCGACGAGGTCCGGGTGCAGCCCCATGATCTCCGGCACCGTCACTTGGCCGTTCTCGTGTTGCGCGCCGTTCAATGTCGTGCCCATGCTCGCACTCATCGACGGCCCCAAGGACGCCTCGATCGACTTGCGGGAGTCGAGCTCGAGCTTTGCAATCACGGCGTCGCGGCCGTGAAGAAACGCGAGCATGTACTCGTACTCCTTGGTAAAGTTCGAGCCGAAGCGCGTCTCCAACGACCGCAGAAATTGCTTCCGCGACAGCGACGTGACACGAGGCAGCGTCGCGTACTGCGCGACGCGGTGGATGACCTTGCCGATGTCCAACTCCGTCATCGAGTGGCGCAGGATGGCGAGAATGCGCTCGGCGTTCGCCGTCGCTTCTTCGCGCGACTCCTCGCGGATCTCGCCTTCAGTGTACTCCTCGCCTTCGCTGCCTTCGCCGATCGGGTACCCGATGCGCTGCGCAGTGTAATCGATGTCATGGAGCGGGCCCTCCGTGTCCAAAAGGTCTGATCCGTCAAGGAACAGCGCCGCGTCGTCTTCGGCGTCGTACTCGTCGATGGAGGTGCTGTAGCCCGCGCTCCCATTGAAGCCGTTGACGGACGCAATCCTCGAGCTTCCAAAGCCGTTCAGATAAACTGGCGTGGTGCCCGCACTGGTGCCACTGGCCCCGTCGTCTTCGTGCTGCTGCTGCCACTTGAACGGGTCCGCGGCGTCGCTGAGTGCGCGTGCGAGCAGCTGCCGGTGGTGCAACAGCTGCAGCTGGTGCTGCTGCTGCTGCCGGTGGAAGCGGCGGCCATTGGCGAGCGCGGTGCTCGATCCGGGACCACTGGTGCCGCCGACGATGCGAGCCCGCAGCTGCACGAGCGAGAGTTTGAGAGGACGCAGCGGCGCCATTGAGCTGTGCTGCAGCGATGTCTGACGCTTGCGTGCCGAGTAGAGCGCTCGCTCACCCTGATCACTTGTCTGGGAGCCTTGCTGCCTGTGTCGCTTCCACTCTTTGCTGAGTGGCGGCGCAGCTTTTGCAAATTGGTTGGCACGCATCGCGACGGCCTGCGCAAATGCATGAAATGCAATTTGATAGGTTTTGAGATGGCGTTGAGGGATGTTCTCGCTAAAGTGCGATGGAGGTGTTCACCAAAGTGCGACGTTTCGAAAAGCCACACTGACAACAAACGCGGTCACTCGTTGCTGCACGCAGAGTTGCAGGTGATGGCGATGGCGGCGGCCGAGGGCGACGCGAACAAACTCAACCGCGAGCTGCTGCGCTGGATCCAGAGTCTCGACCTTGCGTACTCTATCAAGAACGTCAAGCGGTGCGTCGCTTACGCCGGGACGAAGCGCGGAGCTGGGAGTTGCTGCTGCTCCTGAAGCGATTGGATAAGCTTCACTTATCATTATTTCTCTCTGTGTCTGGATGCACTTGTTCCCTTACTCTATCGTTACTCAACTCGAATGCATAGAGACTTTGCGAACGGCTTCCTTGTCGCTGAGATTCTCTCGCGCTACTACGACAAGGACGTCAGTATGCACTCGTACGACAACGGCATCGGCGTCAAGGTGAAGAAAGACAACTGGGAGCAGATGCTGCGGCTCTTCGGCAAGTTCCCGGACTTGGAGCCGCTCGCAGTGAGAGCGGACGTAGAGGCGGTCATCCACTGTCAGAACGGCGCAGCCGTCGCGTTCCTCGTCAAGCTCTATCAGTGTCTGACGAAGCGAACGATCCAGCCCACGGCTAATCCCTCACAGCAGCATGCGCAGAGTCACTCGCAACACATGCCACATTCGAGTGCGAGCGCGCCGCCCGTCGCCAAGTCTGTGGACAGCGCCGAGGACATCCCGCCATACGCCAAACCGACGGGGTCTGCTGCCATCCGAGAGAAGATGCGCGACCCGGACATTGCCGAGACGAGCGACGAGACGCAGATCAGCCGCAAAGTGCGCATGATCCACAACCAGCACGAAGAAGCACTGCAACTTGAGCGGCTCATGGCGGAAACGCCCGAGAGGTATCCCTCGCTTCGTAGCGCAAGCAAAGCCACGGTGCTTCGCGGAGCCACGAAGCCTGTCCGAAACGACGACAGTCCGGCTCTGATCGCTCAGCAGGTCGTGAAGGAGGTGCAGATCAAGTCGATGAATGAGACAAGTCTCGAGAAGCTCCGCATGACTCGCGAGGCGAAAGAGAGCGAAGTGCTCGGCAGCACCGCGCACAGCAGCAGCATCTCGGGGGCGTCGTTCGAGCTCCACGGCGGCAAAGGAGCGTTCAGTGTCGGAGCTGCTGGAGCCAGCGCGGCAGAACTCGTCCAAAAGCGGAAGCCAATGGACCTGCTCAGCGAAGCCGTCGCGCGTGCTCTCTCTTCGGCCGACGTTGTCGCGAAGCTGGAGCAGCGCGGGAAGGACAAGTTCGAGAGCTTCATTGACGCGATGAGCGACGGGCGGCATTTCTCCGACGCTGAGTGCGCCGAAGTGCTGGGTGCGCTCGTCGGCGAGGCGGGGCTTGTCGCGAGCGCGTTCGTGGACTTCCCAAGGGAGTTTTGGAAGTTCATCGGGCTGATCTTCCCGCTGCTCTCCGAGAACGACTCAGACCACGTTCTCTTCCGGTCCCTGCTGGAAGTGCTGACGAGACTTGGCCGCCAGTGTGTCCGGCGAGATAGCACGGCTGCTGTGCTGCTGATGTCAGAGAGCATTCTCCCGAGAGTCGCACGAGAGATCTGCGATAGTGCGCTGAAGCGCGCGCCTCTGCTTCGGATCGTGTACTCGTTCGTCCCAGACTCGGTCCTTGCGCATATCCAGGTTATCAAGCGACTGCGAGAAGCACTTCCCGACAACATCCCCGCGTTCATCCACGCGCTCTCGATTCTACTATTCATGGAGAGAGCGCTGGACGACACGATGGTCGATCTGTACCACTACTACTGCTGCATCGGCCTCGAGACGACGTGCGAGAAGCTTCGTGCGGCATGCCTGTCAATGTTAGTGCCGTTCGCTACCTACGACGTAGGACTCGTGGCGGATCTGCTGCCACGCTTGACACAGTTTTCCTCCCGGCACGCGTGGTGGGAGGTGAAGGCACAGCTCCTGATCGTCGCTTCGAGCTTCCTTCACAGTGCTGCCTCGCTGCTGACGCAAGACACTGACACGGATCTGACCGACCAAATTGAGCTGGCGCTCACGATCGTGGAGCGTGAGTTCCACCCGTCCGCGAGTCTGAACCTGCGCCGCATCGGGCTCTCGTACTTGGCGAAGGACCTCTCCGGGTACCAGGAACTCGTTCCTCTCTACGTCGACGTGCTGTTCAGTCTTCCACCGTCTATTCGCCGAGTGATGTTGCATCCGAGCGTGACGGAGATGCAAGGGGGCGATGGTGACGCTCCTGTCGACGAAACCAGGAACGAGCTCCCGATCCGAGGCGCTTCGGGTGCCGTGTACGAGCTGATGCAGTTGCCCTCGCATTGGGACTCGGTGGCTGTCGCGAAGCAGATCTTTTACGAGAGAAAGAGCCACGACCAGGCTGACGTCGAGGCGGTTCAGGTGCTGCACCGGTGCTTTGAGCAGCTCCACCACTCCGAGGGTGGCGAGCACGCAGCAGCGCTGCTGTACGACCAAATGCGGGACTTTGTCGTGCTCGGGTTGCTGGACGCCGGAAGCTGCACGCCGGCGGCACTCATCATCGGTGACCTGCTCGCCTCGAAGTGCGCTGCCGCAGACGACGTCTTCCAGCATCCCGCGCTCATCGAGTGCCTCCAAAAGCTGGTGACAAAGAACATTGACGACATCCGGCAGCAAGCGGCTGTCAAGATGCTGCGAGACGCCTCCGCCGTTGACCCGCGAAGCGTCCGGCGCTGTGTGCAGGCGTTGCGCTCGCTGTGCGACCCACCGACTTTCAGCGCGTCGCTCTTTGCCGTCGCGCTGGATGCGTGAGTGGGGAGAGAGGGGGCAGGCACTGAGAGATGGAGGCGAGCGGACAATCGATCGAGCGCGACGTGTTCACGACATCCATTCCTTTCGCCACCAGACTTTCGTCGCTTCTGCCCTTCACGAGCTGTTGAGTCGTACTCCACACGCATCGGTGTGCCATTCCGTCTTCCGGCTGCTCTCTCGTTCTCTTCCTAGTCGAGCTCAATGAGCACGTGGCCATCCGTGACGAAGTCGCCCTCCTCGCAGAACACTTCTTCAACCTTGCCGTTCTTCGTGGCTCGGATCACGTGCTCCATCTTCATCGCCTCCATGATCAGCAGCGGTTGGTCCTCCGTGATGCTCTCGCCGCTCTTCACGAGCACTTTGATGATCTTCCCGGGCATCGGCGTCACGATCTTGCTGTGCCCGCTGCCGCTCGCACCGCCCTCCGCTGCGTCCAGAGACGGCAGAGGGACATTGAACTTGTACTCGTAGCGTTGGGTGCCGTCGTCGCAGAAGATGTGGAGGTCCTGGTTGTGCACCACGGCGGTGCCCTTGAACTTGCGGTTGTCCACGCGGATCTCAAAGTCGCCATCCGAAGTGATCGAGCCCGTCGCCCGCACACTCACGAAAGTGCCATCCTCGTCTGCGAGCGTCACCTCGAACGAGTCGCTGCCGAGGCACGCGACGTCAACGGCCACCTGGTTGCCTTCGTGGTTCAGCTGAAACTTGCGCTCGAGAGTCTCAAGCGAGCGGAAGTACCGGAGCGAGGGTTCCGACCACGGCGAGTTCAGTTCGCCGTTGAAATCAGCGAGCGGGTACGACTCGAGCTGCTCCAGGAGCAGCAGACCGACGGCACCGAGCGCCTTCGCGTGCGTCGGGAACTTGCCAAGCGGCTTGAGCACTTCGTCGCCAAACTTGTTGAGGAAGCTCGTGTCGACGCCGCCCTTGCGGAACTCTGGGTGATCGGCCGTGCGCGCAACAAACTCGATGTTCGTCGCCAAGCCCACGATCTGGTATTGGTGCAGCGCCTTGATGAGGCTGTCGAGAGCCTCCTGTCGGTCCTTGCCGTGCACGACCAGCTTCGCGATCATCGGGTCGTAGAAGATTGATACCTCGTCGCCCTCGATGATACCCGTGTCGACGCGCACCGTGTCGGACGCGGGCGGCAGACGCACGTGCTGTAGCTTACCGCTCCCTGGGAGGAAGTTGCTGTTGTTTGCATCCAGCACGCGAGCGTCAGATCGGGCATGATTCTCAAGCGAGAGTCGCACCCGAGCGTGGTCGCAACGGGTTCATCCGGCACGTACTTGTACGGGTTCTCCGCGTAGATGCGCGCCTCAATCGCGTGGCCGTGGATCTTCAGGTCCTCCTGCTTGATCGGGAGTCTCTGACCAGCGGCGACCTTTAGCTGCAGCTCGACCAGGTCCTGCTTTGTGATCAGCTCGGTCACCGGGTGCTCCACCTGCAGGCGTGTGTTCATCTCCATAAAGTAGAACGACTCGTCCTCATCCAGCAGAAACTCGACCGTGCCCGCGCCGACGTAGCCGACGGCCTTCGCGGCCGCGACTGCCGCGTCGCCCATCTTCTTGCGAAGCGCCTCGGACATGTGCGGCTGCATCGCACACACAGACGAGGAGAGCAGCAGCGTCAGTGCTGCGCCGCGCGAGTTCCTTGTACAAGCAAAACAACCCACAGAATGAAAGCGGTGCAAGTATGCGTCCTGTGCTGGCAACGTACAGCGGGAGCCTCTTCGAGCACTTTCTGGTGACGCCGTTGCACGCTGCAGTCGCGCTCGAACAGGTGCACGACGTTGCCGAACTTGTCTCCGAACACCTGTAGCTCTACGTGGCGGGGCTTGCGCAGGTACTTCTCGATCAGCACGCGCGCGTCGCCAAACGACGCTTTGCCCTCGCGCTGGCAGGCCTCGAGAGACTCCTTCAGGTCCTTTTCATCGTCTACGATGCGCATGCCCTTGCCGCCGCCGCCGAGCACGGCTTTGATCAGCACGGGGTACCCGATCTGGCGCGCCTCGGCCTGGAGCGTCTCGAAGCTCTGGTCCTCGCCGTGGTAGCCGGGCGTGACCGGGACGCCCGCGGCGATCATGATGTCCTTCGACGCGCTCTTGGAGCCCATCGCCTCAATCGCTTTGACCGGCGGCCCGATGAACTCGATGCCCGCGTCCGCGCACGCGCGCGCAAAGAAGGCGTTCTCGGACAAGAAGCCGTAGCCCGGGTGCACGGCCTCGGCGCCCGAGAGCTTGCAGACCTCGAGGATCTTTTCGTAGTTGAGGTAGCTCTCGTTCGCGGGGGCCGGGCCGAGGCGGTACGCCTCTGTCGCCTGCTTGACATGCTGCGCGTTGGCGTCCGCGTCGCTGTACACAGCCACGGTCTCGATGTTGAGCTTCCGCGCCGAGCGAATGACGCGTAGCGCGATTTCGCCGCGGTTCGCGATCAGGATCTTGCGGAAGCTGGGTGGCTGCTGCGCCGACGCGGTGGCGAGCGAGCGGCGCGCCGCGGCGCCGCCACGCATCAGCAGCTGCGCGGGTGTGTTGAAGAGGCGCATGCTCTGGGTCCAGACGGCTCGCGTACGTGTGGCGATGGCCGCTTGCAGGTGCACTCGCCAAGCCGCACGAGGATGCAAAGTGCGCGGCGTTCAGCGACCAGCACCGGTGGTTCGCGAAGGCGGCGCCGAGTTGAACTTCCTTCTTGGCTGCGTCTTCCAATCTGTTGTTTCGAGCGAGTGCTCAATTAGGTGCAAGTAACGGTACTCTCAAGTCTGTATATAAGAGCAGAGGAGCTTTTGGGATTCGCAGGCCCTCCTAATGTCTTGATTTTTGTATGCTCATACAGTACTTAAATCAACAGGATGTCGAGTGGTGTCGAGGCCCTGGACACCACGACTCCAGCGACCACTTCAACTGCCATCACATAATGGCATCACACACCAGCGGCATCGCCCTGAAGAGAGAGACCAGGTGTCAAGACCCTCCCCACATCATGGTGCAGCACGACTGCAGCCTTCACGCCGGCGAGCTGGAGCTGCAGCGCCGCTTCGACGTGCCGTCCTCGGTACAGGATATGGCGCGCGCCTTCATACGGCCCGAGATGCCCGTCCAGCACTCGACCTTCTTCTCTGACTTGCTCTACTTCGCGATCTCGACGACCGACAGTGTCGGGCGCCCGTGGGCCACACTGCTCGTTGGCGGCACGTCGTCTTCGTCCGAGATAGCGACGCCTGTGGTTGCGAAGAGCTCCACGACCTTGCTCGTCAAGACGATCATGTCGAGGGACGACCCGTTCGGCAAGTGCATCGCGGATCGAGCGAATGGCGGCGCGCAGCTGTGGGCGGGGCTCGGGATTGACTTCACGAACCGGCGCCGCAACAAAGTTGGGGGCAGGATTCTGAGCGCATGCTTGACATTCCGGAACGCACATGACAGCGTCGCGCTGCTCGAGATGACCTTGGAGACGAACGAGAGCTTGGGCAACTGTCCAAAGTGAGTTTGCGCTCTGAGGAGCTGGACAGAACTGTTGAGTCGTTGATACTGACGAAAACTGACACGTGCTGTCACGGTTTGCGTTGTCATCTCCAGGTACATCACGGAGCGGCTGCTCGTCCCGCTTGAGCGTACGCCAGTGCTTGTGGACGCGGGCGATCGTGAGCTGACGCGCACGGCTGGTGAAGCTGCCAACTCGCCTTCTGGGCTGAGCCAGGAGGCGATTCGACTCATCCATCAGAGCAGCACGGTGTACATCGCGACGCGGCATCTGACGGGCAGAGAGTCCGACAGCGACATGGGGCTCAACGCGCGCGGCGGCAACCCAGGCTTCGTGCGCGTGGATGTCGATCCGGCCACTGGCGTCGGGACGCACCTCGTTGTGCCCGACTTCTCGGGCAACCGCGTCTACCAGTCGCTCGGCAACGTCGTGACGGACCCGTTCGCGGGGCTCATGGTTCCGTGCTTCAAGACTGGGGACGCGCTGTACGTCACTGGCAATGCGAAGCTGCTTTTCGACGGCGATGCGCGAGCCGTCATGCCGCGTGTGTCGTTTCTGCTGGTGATCGAGGTGACGGCACACGTGCTTATCAAGGGAGCACTGAACATGGAGCTCGTGGACGAGGAGCGCTTGTCGCCGTACAACCCTCCGGTGCGGTATCTGGCGTCCGAGCTCGCGGCAATGGGGAGGCTGCCTCAGGGGTCGTCCGACTTCGCTGCTGCGACGGGTATTGTCGCCTCGCTCGTCGACGTGGAGTGCCGGACGTCGGAGATCGCTTCGTTCACGTTCGAGCTGAGCTCGATGGTGTCGTTCTTGCCGGGCAGCTTTGCTGTCTTCGACTTCTCGGAGCAGTTCGACAGTTCGTACCAACACATGAACAACGCGGATCCGAAGTCACTGAACGACGACCACGTGCGCACATGGACGATTTCGTCATCTCCGTCGTCGTCTCGAGTTGGTGGTGCTGGTGCGGGTGGAGACCACGCGCGTGCTTTCAAGTCTACGGATCGCATCACGTGCACGATCAAGCGCGTGAAGGGCGGCGACGTATCGAGTTTCCTGCACGAGTTGGCGCGTCGTAAGCGCGAACAGGGCGGACTCGTGGCGGCATCATTGCGGGTTCCTCTGCTTGGCGTTGGTGGAGACTTCAGCTGCTTCAATGTTACCGCTGCTGGAGCTGACACCACTTCATCGTCACTGTCGTCTACACTATCGACGCTGTCGCTTGATGACGGAGTCGCTGTGCCGTCTCGGATGCTGTGGATAGCGGGCGGTGTGGGCATCACGCCGTTCATGGCGTTCGCAGCAGGTATTCAGGCTCACCGGGAGAACCTGCTGCTACACCCACACCAAGACACCTCTCGGGTCGATGTCGCGGTGCTGTTTGGCGGGCGAGGCGACGAGACAAGTATGGTGATGGCGGAGTTCGGCGGACATTCGTTCGTGTCGAGTGTGGCGGTGTTCGATTCCATGCCAGAAGCATCTGCGAGGGACAAGCACGGGGAGCGCGAGCAGCGGGTGGTGTCGCCGCAGAAGCGCTCGGTCCAGTACCGGCGGATGCAGAAGTCGGACATTGCGAGCGTGTTGGAGCTACGTTCGCGCGTGGCGTACATTTGCGGTCCGAGCGCGTTCATGGCTGCGGTGAGGGCGTGGCTAGAGGAGTTGGGTGTGCCTGGCGAGCAGATCCACAGCGAGTCGTTCGCGTTTTGAGTGCGCGAGGAAGAGCAAGTGCGAGGGCATGTGAGATTGACGAGAAGACGACAGTGAGGAAGAGTGTGTGCATGGAAGAGAAAAGATGGCGTTCGGTTGATAAGACGGCAATCGTCGATCTCTTTCTTCACCTTCGCGTCCGACTTGCTTACACTCTTTCGCGGTGTGACGATCTTCGCGGCGCTCGGCCGCCGACTCGAGTTGTGCGACCAGAAGCGCGTGATGAGCTCGTCCCACTGGGAGATTGATTGCACTACCCTGGCTTCACCATCGGCCGGCAACCCGAAAGCACGTACTCGCGGATCTCCCATGCTCTGCATGTCCGCGAACGGCACCTCGCCTGTCGTGAGCTCCCAGAGCACCATCCCGAAGCTGTACACGTCCACGGCGAAGGTTAAACAACTGTGTTGTACAGGTACAACGAACTCCTGTATCTATCTATCGCTGCGCTATGCTAAGCCATGACGACGCTATCCATGCGGCTATGCGTCCGTGTGTGTCCTCCCTAGTCCAGGCGACGCTCGAGCGATTGACGCCAAACGTGGAAGACGTGGTCGTAAAACGAGCAGCTCCCGACCACAGGCGCCGCCGCCGCCAACGACTTGGCGTCGCGCCACCAGTCGACGCCGTAAGCGAGCGACTCGTGGCGCTCATAGTGCACGGTTCGCGCCAACGCGCCGCGTGCCGCGTCGAGCTTGAGCACCTGGAAGCCGTTGTGCATGCACGCAGCCAGCAGATAGTCCTGCGCCATACGAACAAACTACTGGTGAGGCAACCAATGCGCACGACGCTTGGTGCGTTCGAGGGCGTACCTGCCGACTTGCTTGCGGATGCCACTTTAGCCGCCAGACGCCGCCGCCTGTGGCGTGCAGCGCCAGTGGCACCTTCATGTTGCGATGGTCCCACACGCTCACGTGCTCGTCGTAGCTACCCACGACGACGAGGCGCTCGTCGTGCGGGTGGAACTGGAGGCTGCACACGCCCATCGAGTGCGCGCGCGCGTTCGTGAAAAGCGGCGAGCGCGCAGTGCTGCTGCTGCTGCCGGCGGGGTCCACGCGCAGGTCCCAGCCCTTGACTGTCGCGTCGTCCGCGCCGGAGAAGAGCACGTTCGGGTTGTGGCAGCTAAACGCGACGATCCACGCCTCGATGGGGGACCCGAACAGGTCGTGAGCTTGCCACTGTGAAAGGCGACGTGGCGTGGGCTTTGCGACTCCGAAGTGAACGGACGCCGGCGCAGTCGGGATTGCAAAGAACGCACCTTCGCGGTCGGAACGACGCCGCTCTGCGCGATGCTCCAGACCGAGATCGTGCTGCACGCAGCAGGCACCAAGTCACAAGAGCAGGTCGCACAAAGCGACAAGAACAAGCACCGCCAGTGAGTGCGCATTTGTCAGCGCTGACTGTCGCGAAGCAGCAGCGGCAGCGATGTTCTCGATCCATCCTTTCAACAACCGCAAGTGCACGATCGCACCCGTCCGAGTGGCTCACGCAGACTGCCGGTTCCTCGCTCGGGATCACGCGGTTGCTCCAGTCGAGCGAGAGACACATGGCGCTTTCGTCAGCTTCAGTCGTGATGCCTGTGTGCCCCAGCACGTGCTGCCCGTCCGCGTCGTCCGCAAGCGCATAGAGCTCAAGCGTGCCGCTAGATGTGGCGGCAGCCAGCAACGCCTTGCCACCCGCGGCGTGCGCCGACCACTTGGCGTCGAACACGCCACCGCGCGTCTCGATCTGCGCCTGGCGCGTAATGCGCACGTTACCTCTGCAGTCGTCAGTGCCACCGCCTTCAGACTCGTCCTCACCCTCCTCGTCGGGCTCGGTCTCGTTCTCATGCTCGAGGAGGAAGTGCTGCAGCGTGCCGCTGCGGCGGTCGCCGTCGTCGCCCTTGTGCAGCTGGTATGTCGCGACCACGAGCGAGTTCTCGAAGCCGTCGACAGGACACGCTTCGACGCAGTCCGCCGTCTCGACGGTGTCGAATGACGCAAGCGTGCCGTCTGGAGCCCGCGCAGTCATCGCTCCAATGCTCGGAAAGTCGACGCGATGCGTTGATTAAATCAACTTGATTTTACATTACAGTGCCATTTTGCTGCCACACAGTCGGGTGTCAACCTTTGGGAGTCACCGACGTCGACTTAAACTCACTACGCGTTTCTGGAGCGCAACTCCAGGATGGTTGCTATCGCCGCGGCGCTCGGTCGCCCGCCGCTGCGGCGCCTGCTCTCGACCGCTTCCTCCATACCCGCCACCACTACCGCCATCACCACCACCGCCACCACATTATCATCATCCGCCGCCTCCAGTGCGCTTGAGAGTGGCAGCTTGAGCTCCGCCCTGTGGCGTGGCGTGCGCAACATTGATGCGTCGCGGTGCACAGACCCACTGGTGCGCGAGAGCGACTTGCGCGTGGCGGAGGACGTGATCACGGAGGACGAGGAGCGCGTTGTCGCCGACGAATGCGCCGCTATTCTCCGGCGCCGGCGCTACGAAGACGGACACTGGGACCACGTCATCGTCAAGTTCAAGGAGATGGAGCGCTCGCGCTGGAGCACAGGTGCGGGTTCGCGTCTATTGCCTAGGAAACCCCTGCAGAGCACGCTAATGTTGACTCGTTCTGTGCATGCTTTTCGTTGCTGTGTGGCGGATGCTCACGGTTGCTCCCGTGCTGCTTGTCATGCGCAGAAACCAAGCGCGTGCTGGACCGCCTCCGAGAGCTCCCGATTCTGCCCCGCGGCGTCGAGTACTTTCCTGCAGTGCACGTGATTGACCTGGCGGAGGACGGATACATCAAGCCGCATGTGGACTCTATTAAGGTATGTCGCGCTCGCTTGGGGGTCGCTGGCGTGCATACGCGCTTGTTGCATCAACTGACGCAGTACGTGGCGTTCACTGGCGTACTGTAGTTCTCGGGACGCGTCGTCGCTGGCGTGAGCTTGCTCTCGCCGAGCATCATGCGCTTCAAAAAAGAGCACGGAGAGTCGATCATCGACGCCCTCTTGCCGCGCCGCTCGTTCTACATGATGACGTACGTGTGTGTATGTTCATCGCTCTCACTCCATGTCGTCATTAGACCCACTGCACTTCGAGCCAGAGATCTCACAGAGCTGACGATGTAACGGTCGTCGCTCAGGGGCCGCATCCGCTACCACTACACGCACGAGATCCTCCCGGGAGTGCAAGTGTTCCGCGACGAGCTGCCGGTGACACGCACGCGACGAATCTCCATCATGCTGCGCGACGAGTTCCGGAGCGAGTTCATTGACGAGTACATGTGACGACAGCAGCCCAGCCGAGCTCGCCAATCGCAGCCACGACGCCAATCCTCCCACGCACGCCAGTGATATTTCCGACGCCGTGCGCCACAGCGGCTTCACTCGCCTCTATATCGTACACAGCACACGGCGCGTGCTGCTGGTCGGTCACGACGGGGGCAGCCGCACGTTCGACTTGAACCGCGTCGCGCCGTTCGTGCGCGAGCGCGGCTTGTCCGGGTCGAAGCGGTACTCCGCCCGGTTACTGTTGACGACCTGGATCTCCTTCTTCACCTTCGCGTCCGTCTTACTAATACCCTCTAGCGTCGTGACGATCTCCGCGGCGCTCGGCCGCCGACTCGCGTTGTGCGACCAGCAGCGCGTGATGAGCTCGCCCCACTGGAGATTGCACTGCCCTGGCTTCATCATCGGCCGGCAGCCCGAGAGCACGTACTCGCGGATCTCCCGGTTGCTCTGCATGTCCGCGAACGGCACCTCGCCCGTCGTGAGCTCCCAGAGCACCATCCCGAAGCTGTACACGTCCACAGCTTGCGGACACGCCGTGCCCGCGTTCGCGTTGCCCTTGAGCACGCGCTCTTCGCCGTGCTTGAGCAGCTCTGGCGCAGTCCAGCGCAGCAAGCCGGCGTTCGTGTCCATGCTCTCGAGGCGCGAGCGGTCAAAGCCCATGGCGTCCGCGACGCGGCGCGTGCCAAAGTCCGCGAGCTTGGCGTTCCACGAGTCGTCCACGAGAATGTTGGAGCTCTTGAGCTGCCCGTGCACCAGCGGCGGGTCGGCGCTGTGCAGGTACAGCAGCCCTTTCGCGGCGCCGAGGGCGAGCCGCAGCTGCAGACTCCACTTGAGCCCTTTCTTCTTCTTGGCCCCGTCCGACGACGTGTGGTAGTTGCCCGCGCTGGCGGGCGCTTTGCCTCCGCGCGACGGCGGCGCCTTGTCCAGCCCGTGCTTGTACGGAGACAGGTGCGGGTGCAGCACGTCGAAGAGCGAGCCGCGCGTGCAGTGCTCGCTCACGACGCAAAAGTACTCGCCCTGCACGCACGCCCCCATGAAGAGCACCGTGTTCGGGTGGCGCAGCCTGCAGCACGCGCACATACACAGCGCACACCACGGCAAGCGGACCGGTCAGTCAGCGTAGGCACCAAGCGTATCTTCGCCTCCTCCACTTGAGACAGGGAGAGTAACGTACGTGCCCATGCGCGTGGCTTCCACTTCGAGCTCCATCTCCATGTCCTTGCGCGCTGCAGGCCGCAGAGGTTGCGCGGTCATGCGCATCTTCTTCACAGCCACGGTGCTGCCGCGGTACCTGCCCTCAAAGACCGTGCCAAACGGTCCCTCGCCGATCGCGTCCAGACACATGACCTCGTCCGCCTGGCGCCAGCAGGAGTCAAAAGAACGCGTCAGTCACAGAGGAAGCGTCCGCAGTGGTCGCCAATGCCCACGACGCACCGCGAGCAGCGCCGTGGTGGCGAACGGCGCACCGCCAGAGCCCGGGACACCGCCCAGCCCACTGGCGCTCCCGTCCATCTGCCGCGCGTAGTTGCGGTTGTTGTGGTTTGCGTCGTCGAGCTCCTCCTCAAGCTCGCGCGTCATGTCTCCATCCACGAGGCACTTGGAGAGGCAGACGCCCATCGTGCCTTCTTTTCTTCTGAGTCGCGGGCGGGGCACCGGCGCGCGCGCAGGAGGGGGGGGGGTTCGAGGCGAGTGAGGTGTTCGTATTCTGACAAGCAAATATTCGACAAGCAATATTGTTTGACGATGCCACCACCATTAGCCCTACCCCGTGAAGCCAGCAAAACATTCGCGAGCGAGCATACACGCACAAAGTATAGAGCGAGAATGTGTCCTCAGACTTCGGATCTGAATTTTGAGTCAAGGCACTCAGCCGTCGGTCGTCTTGCGGCGGCTCGTTCGAGACGAGAAGAAGCGCGAGAGCTGGCTCTTGGGCGACGGCGGCGACGGTGACGGTGACGATAAAGGTGAAGAAGTCTCCGCTGGTCGAGCATCGGCTGAATCTTCCGTGCTACCGCCTTTGCCCTCGCGCCTCACCTTTTCCTGCCCGCTGCCGCCGCCAGCAGCACCGAACACTTCAATGTCGCCAACGCGCGTGCTCTTCATCGGCCACTGCGCACCGCTCTCCCGCTTGGCGCGCGGCGGATTTGCACTATCTGCTGTTGACGGCGATAGCGATGCCTTGTCGCCACCACCCGACCAAGCGAGGTGCAGCTTGCCAGGCGACACCGCACCTGGCGACGAGAATCGCGTCGAGAATGCGGCCAAACCGCTCGTCGTTTCGACCCGCAGCCTCGTGCGCGTCTGGGCGAACTCGGCCGCGGCCACGTCCTCCTCCGTCGCGCGCTCAAACGCGAGCGTGATCGCGAAGCTCGACGCGAACTGCCTGTGGTTGTGCTTGATGTCCTTGACCACCTTGTCGATCTCGTGCTTTTGCAATGCGAGTGCCAGCGACGGCGTGGCCCCCGTCGCGGCATCGCACTTGACGAACGCTGTGTGAAACCAAAGTTGTCCGATCTTCGTCCCGCTCCGGTTCCGCAGCGTCACTTTCACTTCGTCCCACAAGACGCACTGGTCGCACGCGAGCTCCAAGTCGACGCACGCCATGTTGGCTGTCGATCGCGCGATCGAAGGAGCCGACGAAGGTGGCATCCCGGGCTCCGGTGGCTGCTCCGACTCGTCCAGCGAACTTCTGTCGACCTCTTGAGCGCTAGCGCAAGTGGGAGCAGTCCTTGTGTGTCCGAAAGCCGGTGTCCTAGCTTCGCTGACCAACCGAAAGTGGTGGTAGACTATTGGCGGGCGGTGCTTCGTTCCACCGCATTCGATGCGCACGCGAGGATCGATCTTCTTCTGACAGTATACCCCGCTGATCTTGATGCTTGCCAGCTTGAGGTGTGTTGTTGTCGGCAGCGTGGGCTGACACTGGAACATCTGCCGCCTGGTCGTCTCGCCGTGGCCCTCCATCTCGTCCTGCCACAGTCGCTTGAAGTCTGCTGCGCTGAGCTTGCGCTCGCGCTCGCATTCGTCAGACTCGTCGGTCACGTTGCGATCGCTATCGACAAGCTCGTCCTCCAAGCCACTTTTGCCGCTTGTGCTGTTGGCATCGTCGTCACTTGAAGCCGCGTCGGACTCAAAAGCGCGCGCTCGGCGACACATCTCTCCAAAGTACGCGATGAAGCGGCGTTGGCTCGGGATCGTCACACCTTGAGCCTTGAGCGACCGAGCGGCGCCGAAGAACTGCATTGCACCGTCAGCAGTCTTCCACGCGCCGGTGTAAAGCAGGTAGGCGCAGATCATGACGCCCGTGCGGCCCTTGCCAGCTTTGCAATGGATCGCCGCGACGTTCTCCGGGTGCTCATGGAGCCACGCATCCACGTCCTGACAGAAGGGCAAAAACATAGCGACGGGCGGCGGGCAGTGATCATCGAAGCGGAACTCGACCACGCGGTTGTGGAACTTTCCCTTGTCGTACGAGCGCTCGGTGCAGAGATTGTAGATGCGGTACCGCTGCGGGTGGCGTTGCTCAAAGAAGTTGTACACATCCTTGTAGTGGTTCCGGTACATCCCTTCGAGGTTCTCTGCAGGGTACCCGAACGCGATGAGGCGGCTCGTGACGTACGTGAGGTCGAGGTTGAAGCCGTTCTCTTCGAAACGCCGTTTCTCCTTCGACACGAGCTGCTTGATCCGGAAGGAGACTTTGGAGAAACCACGCATTCGGGACTGGCTGTCGGACAACTCGCGTGCCGTCGGCGATCCTGACGGCGATCCAGCCGTGGAGCTTGTGGGGCTTTCGCAACTTGTCGCCACGGCAGCATCGATATCAGCTGTGAATACTGTGGTCGCCGAAGGCGCTCGAGATGGAGACGAAGGCTCCCGGTCGTTGGAGAGCTCGTCGACGATGATTACCATGGGCTTGATCTTCGGAGACGAGTTCGGTCCTTTCGGTGGCGTGGACGCGGTCTCTCTCACGTTTGACAGTGACACCGTCGATGGCGATGCAGTTGGCGTCTCAACACCACTGCTGTCGAGCGTCTTCTTCCGGCTCTTGGCAAACGATCTCATGGTCCGCTGCGGACTTGGTTCTCTAGCGTTCCTGGACAAGGCGGAGCTGGTGCTTGGGTTTAGCGGTCAGCGCGACGAAGGCCAATGTGCTTCGAGCTGACCCAGCAGGCAGCAAGCAGCCTGCGCGAATTCCTTTCTGTTGCTATTTCAGGTCTCGTGCGTTGCAGTTTCTGCAGCTTCTGTATTTCAGGTTGGTGATTCTCGAGGCGCAAGCAAGCTCCGGTTCTGGCGAGAGATGCAAGCTCGATGGGCTCGATGCGGGGAAAGCATTGAGTATGTTCATTCAAGCTCCGGATTGGGTGCGTTGAGTTGATGCGAGGGGTAGTTCGTGTAGAGCGCATACTGGTACACGAGGTGCGGGATCGAGGGCTTGAATATCTGCGGCTGGCATCCAAGCAAACGCTGCATCATACTCGCGTTCTCCTCTGTCGGGAGCAGCGACACGAGGTGTTATCGCCAGAGTTGTGTTCCCATTGACTGGCAGCATGAGCGCATCGTACCGATTGTCGTGAGCAGGATCTTGCAGCCCTCGCCTCGCATGAGCAACTTGGCTGTGTCTGCGTACTTCTCCCAGACTTCTTTCGTGATGAACGGGGGGTCAATCACCACGAAATCGAACGAGGAGTGGAGCTCGAGCGGAATCTGCTCCGGTGTGTTGAAGTCGAACGGGACGAACTTGTTGGTGCCCTCAGTTGCAAACTTGACGTCGAACTGCAGACATGCAATCAGAAGTAACACGTGAGTGAAGCGCAAAGAGAGGGACCAGCATGCGGACAGATACTGGAGCCGAAGTAGTGCGAACGAACGAACGTCAAAGAGGATGCAGTCGAGCTCCTTCTCTGATCCCCCCTTGCTCTTGACGGCGAAGTAGACGCTCGGGGTGGACAGAAACGCTACGCGGCCGCGCATTGGCGTTTCCGCGAGTACCTCCGCTGCGAGCTTCTCGATCGTGTCGGTGGAGTACCAGTACTGGTTCAGCTCCTCTTTCTGCGAGCAATGCACGAGAAGTGGAGTTCTTCCTTGCTTGAGCTGCATGGCAAGATGCAGGCAGTAAAAGCAAGCAAACAAGACCAAGCGCAAGGCTCACGAACATGCCTCGGGATACGCTTGCCAGAACGAGCGGTGCTCGCGCTGGTTGGAGCGGCGCGGCTTCATCATCCTCGTCGTCAAAGCACTCTTGCGCGGAAACTGAGGTCCAGGAACAAGGAAACCAAGTCTGCCACGAAGAACGCGTCGCGCTCGAGCAGACAAGGCACGCCGTTCTCGTAGCTGCTCAAGCTGCCTGCGCTCAGTGCCTCGTCCCCGGCCTGCACGTCTGCTGTTCGACTGTTGAAGGACTGCTGCACGTTTTATTCAAAACATTACTATAGTGTAACCACCTCCAAATGAAAGTCTCTAAATGAACTCGTCACTGGCACGCGCTGCTCGTGGAGTCGGTGAGCCTCGCGGTGCGAGCTTGAGGATGGTAAGCGTGATAGCGTCGATCCACTCGCATAGCAGCTGCGGCGTCGGCGCGTACAGCAGCAATGCGTGGCCATTGCTCGCCATCAACGGTGTGATGAGCTCAAAGCTGTTGTTCTGCTTGTTCGTCTTCCGAACGACTGTGTCGCTTGTGAACGACACGATCTGGAAGATCTCCGCGTCGGGGGACTTGCCAAAACGCAGTGACTCGGCTGGGGACGCAAGCAAGCACGAAGACAATCTCGTCACACACCCACGCTGCCACCAACACGCACACATAGCGAGACGCAGAGCACTTACGGTGCAAGACGAAGAAGCGCCGCTGCCAGATCGGCATGAAGTGCTTGTGACGAAGCGAGCGCTTGAGCAGGAACCCGGCTTTCAGGATCTCGTCGCGGAATGATCCCGGCGGGATCGACTTCGCGAGTGACTCGCTGTCTTGCACGAGGCACAGCTCGCTCAGCTCGTCCACATCTGCGTCTTTACGTCTCGAAGTTGGCGGCGCGGAATCAGTTGTCGGCATCGCCACTGCTCTGGCCGCCAACCCTCCCCCATTTGTCACTCCGTGCTCGGCGTCGTTGAACGGTTCGCCGGTGAGCACGCAGCTCACGAGCGCCCGCTGGATGCGCTGGTACGCAGAGTTCTCGTCACAGCCGCCAGCACAGGCGCACTTGCCGCCATACTCGACCGGCAAATTATCCGCGTCGATGACCTCCAGAAGCGCTCCAGGTGTGTCGCTCTCCGACAGAATGTTCGTCTTCGCCCGCGTCGTCTCGTTCAAGAGCGGTTTGATGCCTTTCCACGCCATCCCGAACCACGACGGCACGTTGACGAAGAAGATCTTGAACGACTTCTGCGGGTAGTGCTTCTGCATCATGCTCGTACACCGGCGAACGAACTCGAAGGCTTCACCGCCGATGTCCTTCATGCCGATCCCCCGCGCGTCGAGAATGATGCACAGCTTCTGCGTGTCGCTGCTCGCACAAGCTTCGCACGGACACAGCTGGTTTGCAGCGTACTTCAGAGTAAACTCCATCGCGAACAGGTAGTGCCGGAAGAGGTCGTCCTGTGTGACTCCTATTGACGGAGGCGATGCAAGTTTGGTCAGCATCGTTGCGAGCGTCAGCTGCACCGACAACACTTGGAACGACGCATGCATACACGCACGCACCAGACTTCTGAAGCTGCTTGATGTTGATCGACGCCATTTTTTCAAAGTAGACTGGATGACCGAGTTTGTCGTGCTTGTGGAGGTATTGCTTGTAGTTCCTAAGCACAACACATAGCGATGAACAAGTCGACGAGTGAGTCGGCTTCCGCTTGCAGAAATCGGAAGAAGGAGACTCAGCGCCATCACGCACGCTTTGATCGTGTCGTAGTGCAGTTGGGGGGCTGCGAGGATCGCGTCTGCATTCACCTCCTGCCGCCACGCCAGCGTCGCTTCATATCGCTCCGCTGCTTTCGCAGCATTGCCATTCTCGGCAACCAGAAAGCTCTTCGGGACGACCACTCCAGCTGAGTTCTTCACCTTCTTCGCTGCCTTGAGAAGTTCATCTTGGGATGCGCTGGCACACTTGATGCTCTCCGATTCCGACGCCTCGAGAGCCAACAGCGCGAACTCCCAGTCTCCAATCGAATCGCTCTCGTCGAACACCACTTCGACAACCGCTGCAGTCTTTCGAGTGGCCACGATTCTCCCAGGGAAGAAAATCTCGACCAGCAGCACCGCGACTGCGACGGTGACGCCAACGTACACAGCCGGGAGCAGCACGACCGACCCGAACACGCGGCTGGTGACGTACGCCCCGCTTGAATACGTCACGACGACGAAGCCGGACAGGTTGACGATCTCTTTGTATGTGCCTTGCAGCGTTTCACGGAACCCCACAGGGCGTTTTCGAGGCTGCGACCGCTTCGACTGCACGAGGATCCGAGCGGGACGGGTGCCTCCAAGTACGAGCTTGTAGAATGACTCGCCGGCTGTGCTGCCTGTCAATTCGGCACACGGGATCTGCACCAACCCTCCGTCCGAGAACTGGACAGACAAAGTGCTGGATCGACGAAGGTTCCGAATGCTGATCGGCTGGCCGTACTTGATCGCGTTGCTCCCCGCAAGCGACATTCGACGGCTCGGCGCGGCAGCAGACAATCGTGTCGAGCCAGAATCGTCGTCGTCGTCATTCGCAATGCTGCCATCCGCACTGAAGTCTGCTTGCTCTTCGCTTATGTCGATTGACTCGATGCTGGGCAGCGGCGGACCATGAAGCTCGAACAGAATAGTCTTCCCACGGCCGTCGCATCGTAAGTAACCCCCTTGCACCGGAAGTCCGGCATCGTTCTTTCGGTAGTGCGTGATCACGCGGTTGAACTTGGAGCGGATTCGGTTCGAGTCGGCGACGTCGATGACGACGTTGCGGTCGCCGTAGTACACGACTCTGCCGACGGTTCGTAGCGCGGTGGCGGCGAGGTTCATCTCCACTTGCGTCGGCTTGCCAAACGTTGTCTCCGCCATTGTCTTGGTCGTCTTGGCAATGCTGCTGAACGAGAGGAAGCTGTCCTCTTCGTCCGACGACTCGGAGCTGCTGGAATTCTCCTCGTCCAGCAGCTGGTAGAAGGCGAGGAACATCTCGCCGGGACTGTTGTGGTCCCGCGGTCCAAAGTACCCGTTCTTCGTCGTCGGTCCAACGCCGATCTTGTTGTTCCACACCCGCCCGCGCTCGTCGACGAGCACCACGACGTCCCCGTAGCTCACGGGAGTGCCGGCTGACAACCCGCACGTCGACTTGATGCGGAACGTTGACGGCCGATACAGCAGCGTGCCTGATTTGAGAATCGGCGGAATGCATGCCAGCTCGCCTTGCTTCGACGTGCTCTTGGGCGCCAGGAAGCGCTTGCCAATCTCGAACGTACCAACGTAGCCGCCCGCGTCCGCGCCGCCCGTCGGATACCTGCTCCGTGCAAACAGCCGAATGATGTCACCATACCGCACGGCCACATGAGGTGGCGCGATCTGAGGTACACACACGGTTCCATTAGTCTCCCAGCATCATCAGATGACCGTGCGTTCAGCACCACCTCCGCCCATGCGAGTAGCGCCACGCTGCGCGTACCTCCGAGATCGTGTCGAGGGTCGATCCGACTGCGGTCGGCGCCGACGTGTGTATGGCTTCCAAGACGCCCGCAGTACCATTGACAGCCACCTGAGAGGCTGAGCGCGATAGCCGTGTCACGAGCGGCGCAAACGAGCCGTAGCCTGCGCCGCCGCCCACTGGTGCTGCCGCTGTGGACACTGCCACACTGCTAGTCGAAGAGCTGTGCAGTGAGCGCGCCGAGCGCAGCAACATGCGAGCATCAGGATCTGATCCACCGCCGGCGGTAGTAGTAGCGCTGGGGTCGAGCCTCGCCGCTGACGGCTCCTTGGGCTTGCGGCGATGACGCAGCGCTGCAGCGAACGACGAGCCGCTGGAGCCCGCAGCCGCCGGTGAAGGACGGGAGAACGGCCCCGAGAGCAACGACATGGGGACGCGTGTGTGGTAGCTCTCTTCGTCGATCGCGTGCGCGGAGCGCGTTCGACCGTGCGATGCGAGAAGCGAGCCCGAGTGCTCAAATGAGCGGGGCTCATTGGGGGAAAAAGCGAGCTTTTCGGCTGAAAATACGACCCGGCGATGATGACACTTCAGACTTCAGTTCAATGTGCGCGAGAGAAAGAGAGAGAGAGAGAAAGAGAAAGAGAGAGAAAGAGAGAGAAAGAGAGAGAAAGAGAGAGAAAGGCGAGGATGGGGCCGCTGCCATCCAGCAGCGCGGAGGAGCCGCTGTAGGAGCTCAAGCTGCAGGCAGCGAGGTGCTGTGCGCAAACTGTTCAAGCCGCACGACAAGGCCCCAACACGCTCGAGACCTCCGGCTTTTGTGGCGCACGGAAAAGTGCGCCGAGAATGCGCGCAAAGTAGATACTTTACATGGTGTGGAACAGTGAGTGATGCCCGCGAAGAAGGCGTCACACGACAACAAAAAGCTGGACGTCGGCGCGAACCTCTTTGCGGGGAACCTCGACCACGAGGTGGGCGACAAGCTGCTATACGACACGTTCTCCACGTTCGGCGGCACCATCAACGCCCCCGACGGGTGATAGACACTGGGCACTGGGTCGCGGGACTCCTCGACGCTAGTTCT
>SMMQ01001444.1:7138-27544 GCA_008271595.1 [Pythium] brassicae (nom. inval.) | reverse complement strand
TCAAGCGTGTTCCGATTTTACTATGGCATGTCAAATAATATTTTTTTACTCGGATAAGATGTGTCCGAAAACATGTCCGAACTGCGCAAAATCCGTTAATAACTACAGACATGCAGTAATAGACTAAAACTACCAGCATTCTAGCCAACAATTGGCTTAAACCCCTATCTTTGGGGACAGTAGGAAGATGATTTTAGCACTGGTTGTCCAAATTTAGATGATACTTGCCCATACCGTCACAAATTATACAACTAGGACAGTCTTGACTTTGATCCGACAAAGAGGATCATAGGGTGAGGCAGGAAGTATTAATGAATTCTGGAGCGTGTTGCGTTCTCACCTCGGTAAGCGGAGGTCGCTCGGCTTTGTAACGCAGAACACGGGGATCCCGCCTTCTCTTCGCTCGCTGCGCTCGCTCGGGAGCGCCACCTGCGGTGACTGGCCAACTCTGTGTCTACTGTGGCTACGCGATCTACGTTTCGTCGCTATTTTTTTTAAAGTGTGCAACACTTTAAATACATGTATCTTCTCTTTGAATTCGAACGATCCTAGTTGTCGGATTAGTGACGGTATTGATCATTACTGTGACGGTTCTGACACGCCATGTGCTTGCGGTATCCAGCTCGAGTGTTCATAACCTGGGAAATATTCGAATGAGAACGCAAAACATGTGGCGGTTGGCCGCCAAGAAATGATCGAGATTTTCAAGAAATGTCCGCATTGCGGAAGCATTCAGCAAAAGTTGACTTTTCCCGCGGTAACGTTAACTGTCCGCCGTACATTTGTAACGGGTTCTGTAATTAATATACCCTGGCTGAATAGAATACCTTTCCCAGTCGCTGAGGGCACAGTAGGCAAAAATAGTACCGTAAAACACCACTTGTAAGGGCCACCACTGATAGCAGACGAGCTGAAGCAGCCAATCAAATCTCCAGAATTGACAAGAGTGGAAAACACTGCTTACAAAAGCCAAAGATGTCATCGTGTCGGAAATGTGGGCCTTGTGGGCCCTCGCACTCTCAGTCAATACAAAAACAGAGTTGAATGCCTTCACAAGCACTTGAAAGGAGCGACACAGAAATTAATTAAAGTTCATTTGTACTGAAGTGCGAGCCGTTAATTGCTCGCACTTCACAACATGCTCAGTGCTGTAGCGCACCTCCGAGTCAACGAAGGAAATGGTTTCACTGCTCCATGGACTCAACAAAAGCTAGTCTATTTGGAATGATTGGGGAGTTTCGAATAACAATTAATTTGTTTCTTGTATGGCTAAAGGGGTTTGTAAAAAAGCCGCTTTTTGTACAGGCACACTTCAAAATATAGTTCCCTGCATAATATTATTTCTTGGTCAGTTATAGTGTAAATCTGCACCAAGTACATTCAGAACAGCGAAGGTAGCAAGCAGGTGGGCGCCAGCATGCTGATGCGATAGGACAGCAGCTTCCTCGCACAAGGGGAAGTAAGTACGGCAAGGTCGCAATAGTCTTCTAGCGACCCGACCCGGTACAATGTCGCTTTGACATAGTTATCGGTCTCGTTCAGCATTTCGAGCTGCAGCCACCAATACTCCTTCGAAAAACTCATCGACTCACACGTCTCATTGGAGATGAGGTTCATTAGAAAGAGAATAGAGAGCGAGAAAGAGAGAGAGAGAGAGAGAGAGAGAGATTGACTTGCTTATGCAGATTGTCTCGGGCAGCCACGACGCATCGCCCAAGAGAAGGTGCACAGTACACATTGTGCGCGCCTCTTGTATTGATACTGACCTTTCAAGCACGGCACAACAGTCAAGCACAAGAACCAAATAGTTCTGCGTGTTTATGCAAAAGTGTCAACCACTTGGAATGGTGAGTGATGGCAAGGACTAAAACTTTGCAATTTTGATCCCCTTTCAAACCGATAAATAATAACAACTGTTTTGAGCCTGGTATTTTGAAGTGTGTCTGTATGTATAAGGTTTATGTCAATTGGTTAAGTTCCGGATTTTCGTGTTCTTGAATGGACAGCCCAAATTACCAGGTATTTTTTTACCTGTTTTCTGTCTACGTATTTCAGGTATCACAAGGTTCAAGAAAACTGGACATAAACTGCACGGTAATTTTAGTTTTAGGGTGGAAAGCTTCCGGAAACATTTCATTTTGGTTTTGGCGCGAGAATCTAAACGATTTCATATTTCACCGGGAAAAAAGTAGTGAAACCTGTTACCATCACATCGAAAAATTGGGCGACTGATGGAACACAGTCGATGGCGGAGGGAAGGCCGGACATGTGTGGCCAAATGGTGCAAGGGACATGACCCGAATCCGAATTCGCAAACGACGAGTCATCCCGAATCGTCCCGAACTCTGGTATCCAACCTCATATGGAGTTGGGATCAAACGGGACAAGATTTACTGACACGTCACTGTTTTACCTGGAATAACTTGGTGTGCCACTTGGCGAGTCTGGGCTTGGTGCTCGTGTTGGACAGCAAACACTCCCACAACTATGTGCAAAGTGTCATGTATTCGTGTGGTGATGTTCGTCTGCTATCTACTCAAGGAAGCTGACAGCGCGCAAGATCCCTGCAACCTTCCTCCACCGGAGCAGGCTATGCCCGCTCAGGCTCAGCTCGCTACTCACTGTGGGGTCCCCTGTGCGCCAGAAGTGGAGAGCAACGAAGAAGCCACAACTTGTATCGTCCTTCTGCACTGGCGCGTAGAGGGTGTACAGCAGGTAGTCCTGCGCATTGCACCGCGCTGAAACTTCTGCTGCCAGCTTGCCAAGGAACTTCTTGGTTCGTGCTGCCCCGAGGTTGTCGTACATGTGGATCTGACCTGTGCCGCGATGCAGCACCGAGCACGCCCAGTGCACACGGTTGAGGTTGATTGTCAGGAAAATCACCTCATCGTCGCGCCAGAGGTCGCTTCAATGGCGTTGCCGGACAGGAAGTAGTTGCTCTTCACCACCGTTGACGGGAAAGGAGGGATGTCCATCCGGGGCAATAGGAGCATCTTGCACCGAGGTACGTCTTCTCCAGGAAGACACCAAAGCCTCAAGCGATTGGTCGTTCATCAGGCGCTGCGACTTGAAGAGATAGAGGTCTTTGTAGTTGACGGTCGGGAGTATCGGCTCCATCAGGTTGCAACTTCACACACGCGCGAGATGCTCGTCCAACTCGCTCAGCTCGTCCTCGTCGCGCGGCGATGTCTTCACGTCCCGTGTCATCCGCTTCATGAAGACGGGCCGTTGTCCGCATCTTCTTTATCGCGTGCAGGTACAACATGGCGTCAATCTTCTCTCTCGAGAACCGCCCAACGCCGTCGATCACCTCTCCCACCACCACATTGCTCGAACCTGACGTCTGGTCGACGTGCGCACCCTACCTGCGTGTGATCTCAACGCGTACGCGTGATGCCAGCGACTCGGGGAGGATGCCGATGACGAGATCGGGAAAACCAGAGCAACAGGTTCTTCCAGGTATTTTACAGGTTTCATCACCGCCGACGTCCAGATGCGCATGAGCCCCTTCGTCAAGTACGCGCGCGTCAAGAGAAGGCCTGGCGGGTGCTGCTGGAATCGGAGCACGATGTCGATCATGTCCTTCCTGGCTATTGCTGTCCACAGAACCTGACCCGCATTGCAGTTCGCTCGAAACAGGGACGTCTTCTTCGCCGCTTGCTAGAGGTCCTTCTTCGACCCCAGGCGCTCGCACCTTGGTGTTTTTTCTACTTCGCCGTTGGCACATCTGTGCACGGCAGCAGTCTATCAATCGGGTTGTAGCTCCACTTTGAGGCTGAGCGGCGCCGCGGAGACGGCTCACACTCGGGTTCCTCTCAGTCACTCGGATCGCTCCATTCCTCACTCTCATCGCCCGAACATCCGCCACGTTGAGCCTTGCCTCGAAGTGGGCCTCCATGAAGTGTGGCCACAACCTGCACGTCTCCTCGTGTCGCTGGTGGCAGCTCTCGCGCGTCCACAGGCTTCTCCTCTCGCCCCGACAGCTCACGCACGCTGTCGTCATCGCCAATGGTGGCCGTACCAGTCAAGTCGCTTTTTAGCTTCAGACACTGCTGCTCGACTTGGCCATCCGACAAATGCTCCACGTGACGCTCCAGCTGACGGGCGGCACGCCACTCAGCGTGCCGCTCAATCAGCTCCTCTGGCTGCTCCTCGACATGCCGCACGCCGTGCAGCTTGGAGTGTGGCTCGACGTGCTGCAGTGTGTCCCCTTGGACAGCCTTCTTTGATGTCGGTCGCGGCAGGCCAGCGGGTTGTGAGAGCTGGACGAGTCAGCGTGGCCGCTTGTCGACACAGGGAGGTGTCGGCCACCGCTCTTTGTGTACACCCCGCGACGAATGCGTTCGATCCATTCATGAAGCTCGGCAACCGCGCTGACGTACCCGTGGCCAGGGAGCTCTGCAATGTTGCTGCACAGCTGCTTGCACATCATCATAGCGCTGGAGTACTTCTCGCGCTCTCCCAATGTCTTTGTTGGTGGTTTGAGCCCTGGAATGAGCAGACGTGTAGTTCGCACGCGCCGTTCGAGTCGTAGACACCTTCGTCATGGCCAGCAGTGTCACGCGCGTAGGTTGAGCGCAGCCACCTGCGTGTCATGCATACGCGCACTAGTCTTGGACTTCGCCCAGTACAGCATACCTGGTAAGACTAGGAAATACCTGGAAAACCTGGAACGCACCTCTTCAAAATCTGAGCCACAGGTACGACAGGTGTCGTGCCTTGCGTCTTCCTGTATGCGAGTGCGTAGCGACACGGCAGCGCCATCGTCATCGCGAACTCGCACGTGCACAACCAGGAGAGCGGGTTGGCGGTGAAGACCGCGGCGCCGTGGTGGCGCTGTGCACGGACACATCCGCCTTCGGTCTCCTTGAATAGGAACTCCTGGGCGTGATCCGAAGCCGTTCGGTGCTCGGCCCCCATGCTCTCCGTCGCCTAATCGGTCACCACCATGAGGAGGGCGTTCATTTCGTCGTCGTACTTTGCGTTCCAGTGGGTGCCGACCCGCGTTGCCTTGACGATGTACACTTCTTCCATGGTAGTCGCCAGCTGCAGCAGGGTCGCGAGACACTCGTGCATGCTGTTGTTGCGGTTGTTGGCGTGCTTCTTGACACGCCTGAAGAAGCTATCGAGACGATTGTTAATGTTCTTTCGGAAGCGCGCCAGCTTCATCCGCTCGTGCCATACCCACATCGCCCGACACGAATCCCATGACCAGTCAAAGTATGTCATGAAGTCGCTGCCTCCGGTCATGTTCAGCGCTGCCACGCGCTCGAACTCCTTCTTCTGGGTGTCATAGGCGGCCTCGCTGACGACGTATGTCATGTTGTGAAAGATCGTCTCCATCTGCATGTAGTCCCCATGGTTGAAGCTGATGTACTTGGGTCTCAGACGATCTTCTTGAGGTGCTTCACCACGTGGAAGTGGCACAGCAGCACACGCGCGTCCGGCAGCATGTCGGCGAGGACGTTCATCTCTGTGAGGGCTTTGTCGACGACCACGACTCGAACCTCGCACCACGTGGGGTTCGACTCTTAAAAGTCCTCGACGATGGTGCGCATGTCCCAGTCGGAGTTGACTTCGATCATTGAGTGCTGCATTGATTACCTGTGGTCGTCTTCATCCATCACCACCAGCGTACACAGCTGTTAGTCGTATATGCAGAGCATACATACGGCCACACGTGATGTCAGCACAACAAACCTGGGGCTCACTGGTGATACCTATAAAAACCTGGAACTCGCCTGTTGATCTTGTGGGTACAATCGACCAGCAGCACCTCCGGAAAGCGGCGAGCGAGCATCCGCATGTGCTCGGTGCTGAACGGAAATCATGCCGGACTGCCCGCGCTCGTTCTCAGTTACCGCTGCGACGTTTCCAGGGCGCGCCACGCGAAACGCCACGAGCAGCTCGGACACCAGCTCGTCATCAGAGCGGAACACTCCTGCACCAATACCAAGACCATCTCTCAGTTGCGAACGCACAGCTCAGAAGCAAGATGTCGTTTCATTACTCACCACGCGACTTTATGCACAGGCACAAGTTGCGCACGCCCTTGGTGTTGACCATGTGTGTAGAGTGATCGCGGATGAAGCAGACGATCTTGCTTCGCCTTGCGTCTGTCCCGATCATCAGCTTGATGTCCGGAATGAGCGGGCTGTCCTTCGGCACGATCCGGTTCACTGGATAATGGCTCGCTACACGCTCCGTCGTCTCGCGGTTGTGCACCAACCGCTCGCGCTTCACCGCAATTCGCCAACAGCCATCGTGAAAGTGGACAGCAGCTTGAGCTAGGAAGTAGATCAGGGAGTCACATCGCCTCAGCAGTCGCTTCGGTCTTGCTCCGGCCCGTTGCCTTCGGGTGCGCGGCGGATCCCATCCGTGCGTACATATGTACGTGCGCTGGAACGGTTCCAAGTCGCTTGACACATAGTGCACTGTCGAACTCTTCGCCGCTACAGACTAAGCGATGACCTTGTTGGGTTTGTCGACACTGATCGTCTCCTTGACGATAATCCGGGTGTGCGTCTCGCGTTCACAGTCTGCGAGGTATGCGCGAAAAGCATGTCACGACTTGTGGAAGTGCTCCAGCGCCTGAGCTTGCGTGTGGCCGAGATCGCCCGACGCAGCTCGGTCGCTGCCGCTATCCTCGTCGCCAACGTCTGTGCACAGGATCTTGCGTTTCTTCGGCTGCTCACGCTTATCGGAGTCGTCTCTGTCGTCGCGCGCAGAGCCTTTGAAGTCGGAGCTCTCCTCGTTTGCCTCCGTCGTCCCCGACAGGAGCAGATTTGACTCCACTCGAGCTGCAGTCATCAGCTCGAACTCGCTTCATTTGATGCTTCGTGATCGTGTCATGGGCCCAGCCACATCAGTGCTATTGTCAGTGTTGACACCAAGCACACGCACGAGTCGAACCTGGACATACCTGGTGAAACCTGGAGTTCGCCGACTTGGTGGGGAGTTTGGTCATAGCGGGTTACTTGCGCGAGCGGTTCGTACTCGGGCGTCGCCGTAGTCCAGCAAGCCTGTACACACACACCACGAGCCACACACGTGTAAGCACACAAGAAAGCTTTCACCAAGATTACATTGGCTTCGGAGGCGCGAAAACGTACGCGAAGTACCAAGAGCTGTCGGCGTGCGAGTGCTTGTACGTCCTCGAGTACCACCAATGCCCGGCGAACCTGTTTGCACACATCGCGAGTCACAACACGCCTACTCGAGCGTGTACGCCCCACAGTGAGCTCGTGCTGGCTTCACAGCCACAGAAACGTACGGAAGACAACGAGAGTTGCGGGCGTGCGCATGTGCGTGCGCGCTCGGGTGTCTCAAATGTCCTGCGAGCCTGTTTGCACACATCGCGAGTCACAACACGCGCAAGCAAGCGTGTTAGCACCTCAGAAAGCTCGCGCCGGCATCACGGCCATATAAACGTACAGAAGGCGGCGGGAGTTGATGGCGTGTGCGTGTGCATGCGCGCTCTGATGCTGCAGGTGTCCTGTAAAAGCACACACAATCGTCAGTGCTTCTGGTTCCTTATGTAGCGCGACATCTTTGCGGGGAAAAGACCGAGAACGTACAGCACTGTTGCGCGGAGGCGAACGGCGAACGGCGTGATGCGCGTGCGCGTGTGTGCGCGTGCGCGAAGGGGGGTAGCGTGCGGCGGAGATTTGGAAGTGAGCTCCGTGGCCACTGTTTTTTTCCACGTATTTTTCGTCTGTAAGTTTCCAAACTTGTATCCCTCGAAAAAAAATCTGTGGGAACATCCCTGGGCCAAAACAGGCAAGTTTTGCCTGGAACGTTGCCAAACTGTACTTGAAATCTCTCCCAAAGCGGCCTCTTCACGTCCAGATCTTCAGGCATGGGCTGTTAAATATGTAATGTCAAGCCATTTTAGCGCCGAATTTGTTATTAACTGCCTATGTAATGCTGCACGACAAAGTTCACTGTCTTTTTTTGGTTCTCAACATCTCACATTAAAATGTGACTTTTTGGATGTTGTTTGAAAGATTTGGAAAGACTGGGATGAAAAAAAAGCATTGAATAACTTCGACGTTGGATACGTTGACTGGCCAAATCGCGGACTTTGCTGCTACTCATCTGCACGCCGATATGTCGCTCGCAGTCGCTGCACACTCTCCCACCCAGCGATCTCTCTCAGTCTCTCGTGAAGGCTGTCACGCTCCATTGCACTGTCCGTGTCTCGAAAGAGTCCGACGTCAACGGTAATGTCGACGCACAGCACTGGAGTTCCGGGCGCTGCGGTCGGGCGGCCGAACCGCTCCAGTGCGAGCTGGAGGCGCCATCGCAGCACACCTGGCTGGCTGGCTTTCTCGTCCGATCCCCACTTCGGGACACCACTCTCGCGTTCGTCGACGGTTTGCTCAGACTCGACGTCTGACCACGAGTAGATCACGAGCTCGAACAAGTCTGGCGCCAGGAAGTTCGCTTCGTAGTCTCCGTAGTATCGCGCACCTAGCGGGATCATGCTGGACAACCCGCTCGGGAAGTGCGAGAACACCCTCGCACGGCCATCCGCGATCAGAGTCATCCCCGGGAAGGCGTTGACATCTCCGTCGCTGATGCTCCACAGAGAGCGGATTACGAGCTGTTGCCCCTCCTCCGCGTCGACTTCCACAGCACTGCATTCGCGCATCCAGTCGAGCGCGTTGATCACGCTGACCACGTGTCCACGGCTGAGATGAGACGGCTCTGCCACCGACTGCGCCCCTTCGAAGCGCCAACTTCCGCGGAACGGTGACACAACGCTGTGAAGTACTCGAGTCAGCGCCATACCGTTGAATCTTGCGTCAACTACAGCGCCCATAGCACCACTGCTGCCGCTGGTGCTGCTAGGAGATGAACCAGACTCGCGAAGGAAGTGGCTACGCGCTTGAGCCACAAACCCGGCCAGTCCGAGCATCGAAGTGGACGACAGAATGGTCAGTACGGCCGGGCGGATGGTCTGCAGCGCGTCAAACTTGAAAACCGCCGCGATGAGTTCTTCGACGAGCGCCTGCGTCGATGCGTACGCGCTCTGGTGCGGCTTTGCAGCTCTGCTTGTCGACAAGAAGTGGTCCGTCAGCGTGCACACGAGCTGCACGCACTCGACAAACTTGCCGCGCAGCGCGTCTTTGTCGAGAAGCAGTGGCACGCAGTCCGTGAAGAGCCGCCGGAAGCGCCCCACGTTGTCCGCACTGAAGACGAGCCACCCTGCCACGTCTGCGCAGATCTGAATCAAGGCAGACAGTTGACTTGCCTGCTGCCATGCCTCGTCTTCGGTGTTGCTGCTGCCGACGGAAGCTGGTTGCTGCGCACTCGACTCGAGCCCCGACAGGAACGCCACCCACGAGACGCCGCTGCGCGAACCAGAGCCATCGTGTTGCTGGATCTGCTGGATCTGCTGGATCAACGCAACTCGTCGCGGACTTCCGACGGTACTGGTGCCGGTGACACTGGTCGCAGAGGATGCGTACGGATGATATCGTTGCTGGTTCGGGTACTGCTCTGCTTCCTGTTCTTGGTTCCAGTCGGACGCGAAGCGCTCGCTCCACTGCTCGAGAAACGGCGCAAAGCGCGCCGCCTCCGCGTGCGCGAGGACGCAAAACAGGATCGCGAGGTGTTTCGTCTGCATGAGAGTGCCCGGGTTAGCGCTCTCCCAGAGCTTCTTCTCCTGCCACATCAGCGCCGCGCGATCTCGACTGCTTGCAATGTGAATCTCGTCGTCATGTAAAGCTGGCGGTGAGGCGTGGTGCTGTCGTTCGCGCTCTTCGTTCTCAGCTCCGTCGGCGGCAAAACGAGCGTGCTGTAACAGCACCGAGGTGCTGTCGAACGACCGCATGGGACTGTCGCTGTCGCTGTCCATTGACGCTGAGTGAAGTAATGCCGCCGGGATCTTCGCGTTGCTGGCCAAGAGCGCCAGTAAACGGCGGTCGGTACGGGTCTCGTCTGCAGCTCGACGATAAGAGACGACCATGAAAGTAGAGGATGTTGCGACCGCGACGACTCGAAGCATCGCTGGGGCAACGGCGGCGGTGGAGGACTGTCGAGGCTCCTGCTTGTAGTACGCGGAGCGCTCGAGCACGTACACCCGCAGTACGTGCTTTGTGAAGCGCTGCGCCTTTGTCGCTGCGCTCCCCCACTCGTAGTACCATCGCGCGCTCGGGTTGATCTCGAACAGGCGCGCGTTGGTGTCCTGGTCACAGTAACACACACAGAACGACGCCTGTCAACTCGAGGACCAACACGCACGTTCACCGACTAGAAGCAACACGCACCATGTTCATAGCGCTTGTGGCCTCGTCTGTCGAATGCGCGCAACCTTCGATCCACTCACCCTTGGGTGTTTGCTCGGTCTGGATCGAGCTCGCGATGCGGCTGGCGGCGATCTCGTCGCCCACGCACAGGAAGTTGGCGTCCGCCTCCTCAAAATGCGCGAACACGAGCATGCCGTCATGCGCGTGCGTGACTCGCGCGAAGAGCGCGGAGCCGCAGTAGCTCCGACCCACGTGCGCGGGGCAGCAGTGTGGGAAGCAGCGCAAGATCTGGGCACATGAACCACAAGCAACGGCAGAGGTAGCGGTCAGCCAGCCGCTCCTGCAGTTGCACCATGCGGATCCGTTGGTGAGGACGCACGCACCTTTGTGCCCTTGGTGCGGTTCGTCCTGTTCCAGTCAAGCACGTCCAACCAAACGTTGCGCACGTGCCAAGTCAGAAGAGGTTCACTCGTGAATCACATCGACCGACCTCACGCACCTCTTGTACTCGCTCGTGAAGAGCGTGGGGTGGCTACAGGTTGACTGGCGCGCGAGCTCACAGGCGGGCAGCGTTGTGTCGTCCATGGCGCTTGTTCGAAGCTTCGGTGTTCTTTGGAGGGGTGCAAGCAGTGACCACCAAGCGACGCGAAGCGGCGGCGAGAGTGCGCTGCGAACTATCCGCGGCGCGAAAACAGAAATGGACCCCTGAGTTGCAGGCTCCAAACTCTTGAGCGGGCGGGCGCGGGCACGAAGGCGGGCCCACCGACGCCGGCTGCGGCTGCGGCTGCGGCTGCGGCTGTGGCGGTGGCGGTGGCGGTGGCGGTGGCTGCGGTGGTGGCCTGGGCTTCACGAGCCCTTTGTCACGCCGTGGTGCTCGTAATCGCTGAGCTGTTAACCAGCAGCAGCCCTGCCCCCATCCTCAATGAAAGAATGAATTTCGGCTCGGACGAACGCGAGAGGGTAGCGACAGACGAGGACTTTGCATGTGGACGATATGTCTCTCTTCTCAGAGAGCTGGCTGGCTGGCCGGCCGTTTACGGCTCCAGTGCGGTTGTGCCGCCTGTACTACTTCGAGTACTCGTACAGGAGTGAGCATGCGAGGCTCGCCTGTGCCAAGTCGGGGCACGTTGGACACACGCGGCTGCCGCAATCGCTTCTCCGTTGTGGGCGCGTGCATGATACGTACTGTAGCACGGAGTTTGGTCCAGATCCATCCGCGACTGCGTCTAGTCTCTCGCTTCTCGCAGTGCAGGCGATGTTGCAGTGAATGTACATGTAGTGGTGGCTGTCGCGAGCAGTGTTGGGAGATTCGTCGTCAGAGGAAGGGCGAGGAAGGACCACATCATCTGTCCGTCGCGCTCTTCGTGGTGCTTGCTGCTGGGCGAAGAGAAGGCAGACAGACCGTTGTGTGCCACCAACGCCAACGCTGCCGCGATCTTCGGGCGATGCAAGATGTTCGATGACTGTTGGTTGAGTCTTGAGTCACCTTGCACAGTATTGCACAGTACTCGAAAGAATAAACGTCCTCCAGGCCTGAGGACCAGAAACGGCGCGTGACGTCAGGTGATGTTGACGTAGCGAAACAAGAGGCAAATCGCTCCTGCGAACACGGCGATATCGAGAACCCTGTGATAGGGGAGGAAGAAGAGCACGCAGCGATTGGAAAACATGAACTGACGCGCATTCTCTTAGTCCAATGATCCGCAATGAGCGGAATGCAAACACCCGCGAGCTTCTGTGAACGTTGAAGCAGCTGGCTGATTGGGGCAGTCGTGGCTTTCTCGGCACGGGCTTGTGCTAGGGACTCGTTGCTCGCTCGCTTCCGAAGGAGTACCGAGCACACACAAGTCCGACATGAGAATACAGTCGGAGAAGGTGTGGAGTCGCGTCGCAGTACTTCCCTCGTCCCTCCCTGCAGGCTACCTGAACTGAACCGCTCATCCAGGTTTGATCAGCCGTTCATGCAACGCAACGTCATCCCCGTGGAGAAGGATTACAGGACCCATGATTGGGGTCAAGTGGCCGAATCAGCGCGTTTCAACGGCGATTTGCTCTTGACGTCTGGTACGACAAGGTCCACCTGCGCACCGCTTGACGGGAAGGCTGACCGTCGCAACATCACTGGCCGGCGCGACTAAAACGGCGCGGATGATGGCATTGTTTCATCGCTGCCACATCGGTTTACCTTGCAACATATTGAAGTAAGCAGATTGGTTGATTGCTGTCGCTATGATGAGTACTGTATGACACCAACAAGATACATGCGTGCACCTGTTAAAGTCTTCCTCTGGGCATCGTGCCGGTCACACTCGCTCGAGCTCGCTGGAAGCACGCAGCGTGAACGCAAATACCGACTTTCTAGTAGTCATCCACGACACGAAGCTGTGTGCAGCACGACGTAGAGCGCACAAAGTACACGAAATGGTCGCCCTGTCATCCCAGGGAGAGGCACCGTCCGGAACAGCCATCGCGAGATCAATGGAGTGCTGGAGGTCAGTCAGCTTGATATCCCCCGATGGACAGTTCTTCTTCCGTCAGTCGCACCGAAGCCCCAGACGAAAGTGGTCCATTATTTGTTATTGTAGACAGTCACTAGCGAAAAGTTCCAAGGCTGCGATAAAGCGTCCCTAAACCGCTTCAATCTTCTGCTACAGGAACCACTTCTGCACCCGCTCGCACGACTCGTCGATCGCTTTCTGCGCCTCCGGCACCAAGTCGCCGTAGATCAAGAAGCCGTGCGACAGACCTGGGTAAATCTTCAGACTCGATGGCACCTTGAGATACGTCAAGCGCGTGTAGAAGTCCACGCTGTCGTCCAGCAACGGATCCTGGTCGCCCACGACCAGCGCCGTGGGCGGGAACTTCGCGAGCAAGCCGTCCTCTGCGAGCCCTGGCGACACGAGCGGATCGTGGATGTTGAGCTTGTACTGGTTCGAGTCGCCGTGAGAAGGGTAGTACGAGTTCAGCGCCAGCTCCAGCACGCCACGCGGCAGCACTGGGTCGCTCTGGTGTAAGAAGCGCGACGGCGACGGCGACAGGTGCATGTTCAGCGCGGGGAACATGAAGACGTTCCCGTTCGGCAGCTTCACGTTCTGCTGGATGCACTTGATGCACAGCGCAGCCGCCATGTTGCCGCCTGCACACACACAACCCGCGAAGAGCGTTTTAACCACACGGTACGCAAGCAAAGCGAGGGGGTACAACTGTCCACCTCACGACAGCAAACTGAGAAGCAGCCAACGACACGCACGCACCAGCGCTCTCGCCAAAAAGCGCAACTTTCCCGGGGTGAAAGCCGAGCCCGCCGTTCAGGATCCACTTGTACACTGCGACACACTCGTTCAGAGACACTGGATACTGTGTCTCTGGTGCCAGCCCGTAGTCTGCCACACACCATCCCACATCATCAAATCGCCATGCACATAATGAAAAGCAGGATCCGCATCGCTGTCGCACGCACCGACGTAGACGACTACCGCCCCCAGCTGGATCGCCCACTGGGTCAAGTTGTAAGTATCCTTGGCGATGAAGCGGCCGAAGAAGCCGCCTCCGTGGATGTACAGCAGCACTGGGCGCGTTGTTGGGAGTCCGCACGCGATCATCTCGGACGTCAGCGGCGTGCACGCGCCTCTCCAGTTGCCTGCCTTCACCGACTCGAGCGGACGTGCACTGAAGATCAAGACGCCGACATCCGAGGCGGCCTCGCGGTATTTCGACGAGCCCGAGCCGTCCGCACAGACGAAGCGCTCCTCCGTCACGGGAATCGTCGGGGTCTGTAGCTTCGTGATCAGCTTCACGAGCCGCGACTCGCCAAAGAGCCGCCACCCAAGCCGAATCACGTCGACATTCGGGTGGTCGATCAGGATCCGCGTTGTCAGCCGCGACGCCGTCGCATTCCGGATCGTGTAGTACGGGATCGCCATCATGAGCAGCGCCGGGCCGAAGATCTTGAGCAGCGTCTTGTTGTTCTTGCCGAGCACCGCGTGTGCGAACGCGCTCGACGCGGTCAGGACGTTCGTGCCGATCTTGAACACCTTGAAGCCCGGCGGCTCGGACGAACGGTCATAGTACTCTGCGGGCAGCGGCACGCGCTCGACGAGCAGCGCCGTGGCGTTCTTGAGGTCGTCATCGATGTCGGACTCCATCGGCGCGTCGATGAGCAGACGGTGGTCCGAGCCGTTCGTCATCGGGCGCGCGCGCTGCAGCACGTGCTGGCAAAGCAGGAAGAGCCGCAGCGCCATGAGCACGCGCGAGTGGTGGATCTTGATGCGGCGCAGGTTCGAGAAGCGGTACATGAAGCGGTTCCAGTAGTCAACGAACACGACGGCGCCGACCCCCCACGTGATCGCTTGGCCCGATGGCGCCACCTGCCGCAGAAAGTCCTTGAATGACGTGCGCTTGGAGAAGCGCTTGAAGAGGAAGAAGAGCGCCGAGAGCGCCACGAACGAGCTGAGCGACCAGCGCGTCTCGCGGTGCGGGTCGTAGCTGGACTGCAGCTCCTCAAGCACCTGTCGCGTCTCGTCGAGCGACTTGGTCGCGTGGCGAAGCAGCGAGCCGATGCCGCCCGAGAGGATCGTGTAACGCTCGTCCGTCGGGATGAGCGGGATGATGTCCTTGAGCGCCGAGTTCTCGCGGAAGTTCACCGGGGGCTTCTGCGCGTAGTGCTTGGACGCGACCACGATCTCCTCCTTGATGAACGTGTAGAGCACGCGCTCGAACGACGCGACCGTGAGCGACAAGTGCTGTAGCTCACGCCCCATGCGGCCGTACGCGTACTCGCGGATGATGCGTCGCAGCACCTTCGTAGCCATGAACCCCCCATCCACCCACCCACACACACCAGTACCGTCAGTCAGCTCTTACACCCACACACAGATCTTCGTTTGACACGGACACAAAAGCTCACCTGAATGCACGAGAGCACGGCAGTGGACGTTGTCACGAGAGTCTCGTAGCCCTTGACGCGCAGCTCGCCCTCATCAGTGGACTCCGCCACGTCCACGCGCAGGCAGTTTTCGATGTAACCCAGCAGCTGCACAGAGCTCTGCGAGCGAGCGCTACTCCCATGGAACGCGGAGGCCAGCGATATCTTTGGCGGCAGCGGCCGGTCGGCGTCCATGTCGGCAAGAGAATTTGCACAGGGCCAAAGTGGTCCTCTCGTCAGGTCGATCTTTTTCTGACGAGATTACGAAGCCGACGATGCTTCAGTAAATTAGCCAAACGTAATCTTTCCGTTTGCGCACTTTTTTGGACGGCAAGAAATGTTTTTTATGCTGGCACTGACAGAAAACTCGACGAGGTGCAACTCAAATTGAACGTTCTTTTTTACACACAAGGTTGTTTTTGCCCGTCTTCGCCTGGCATGAAGTTAATTTTTTTCGAAAGTGACCATAGGAGAATCATATACAGACAACACACAGTTCAATCACACACAGTTGTGGAACAAATCGGGTTGTGGAACATCGTTTTCAGGGACCAAAGTTTGCATACTGAAATCAAGTCAAATTAATTACGTTACAGTTGTCATCCACAAGAACACAAGAACGCCGTAATGGTGGCCCAATTCACACTTTCTATATATTATTGAGTTTTTGTTCAAGCACATTGCCAATTTTTGAAATTCATAAGGTTACAAAACCATTTATGAGTTTTCAAAACCAAGTTTAAATCGTTAAATACTTCAAATAGCTGTTAAAAACGTTAAAGATTAATTTGTCTTTTNCCACACTGATAAATTTCACCTCCCATTGTGATACTCTACATTGCGCGCCAAGTTAATACGCACACATCATTTTTGGCTGTAACTTTTGAAATACTTCGAATATTTTGGCCGCGCTGTTTAGATATGTTAGTATATTACTCAATCGATCACGGCGAACCGAGTGGTGGTGTTTGGGAGTGCGAATTCGCGCTCAAAATAGGGGTTTCCATACAAACAGTGGATTTTAGCTCGCGACAGATAGATAGGCACATCTGGAACATACTGAAGTCAAGTGTAAAATCTAAATGAGAATGATTGTCCTCGTGTAAAATGCTGTGAATGCAAGGCATCTGCTGCGACGCTGCACACTTTTGACGAGCGCGGGTTAGATGCGAGGCACTGGTCACCTCTCAATCACTTACAAATGGACCAGAACATGTGCTGAATAGCGATGTTTGATTGCGCGGCAGCTGCTCAAGCTTTGAGCGGCGCATTAGTGCGCTCGCCAGTCGCTACCATGCTAACGTGCGCTCACAATACAAACTGCTCGAAAATTCGTTTCTGCCTGACTGAAAGGCATTCTTCAGGATGGCGGTCGCCAGGCACCTACCACACAAACATTTTCGCCCGCTTCAAGCGGGGCGCAACCTCCTGGATGCGTGACGTCTGTCTTGCTGAGATCACCGAGTCGAGCGCTCGTGTTTTGTGCTCGCTCGACTCCCTCTCGACGTGTTTTGGCTCGAAATGCAGACAAATGGAGCGTGTAATTATTTATGGACTGGCATTTTGACTTATTTCCAGAATGCTCCAGGTGTGCGTATAATGTGTCGCAGGCAAAAATCTAATGTTTGTATGGGTCGCCCTGCTTGGAGTGCGAATTTGCATTTGCAAGCGCCACCACTCGATTCGTCTTGGTCGCTCGAGCAACATGTCTAAACAGCACGTCCAAACTCGTAGTATTGCAAAAGCTACTGCCAAAAATGAAGTGCGCGTATTAACTTGTCGTGCAGTGTAACTGTGGCGAAGTGACTTCGGATTTGCAAAATCCTCGAGTCACCCACCATAGTGATGAAATCCCGGGGCGCCGAGCGGAGCGAGAGGAGCACTAGAGCGACTGGGCGACGGTGATGGGCGACGACGCCAGGCACGCCAGCGCCCAAGACCCTCCCAGGAAGAGCAGTGCGTTCAAGAAAACGATCCACGACCGTCGAAAAGCCAGCGCAGGCCCGACCACCCAGAACCCAGCGCGTGTGTTGCATTCATGAGACCTCGCCGGATCCCGGTCTGATCGGCACATCTTCTGGCGCAGGAAGAGTCCGAGAACACTCGAAGCCCAGACGGTGAAGCGTCGCTCCAGCTGAGAGAGCCCAAGAACGCCTGAGATCCCCGAGAAGGCCCAAGAAGAGCAACCCTACAAGCACCTCGCACGTCGAGAAGCCACAAGGCAAGCCGGAGTCCAGGACGTCCCAAGACGGGCCCATGGTTGCCCAAGAACGCCGCAGCGAAAACGCGAACTCGACATGGATCCAGACGCCCGGAAAGAGTCCAAGAATGCCCGAGCCGGCCCCAGAAGAGCCCAGGATGACGAAGTCGGCTTTGGTCCAAGAAGGCTCTAGGAAGCCCGAAAATCACTTCCGGACTTCCCGGCAACTTGAACTTCTCGGGAAGCGATTACACCATCGACTGACGACAACGAGGCTATCCACTTCGGCTTCGAATCAGCACGAGATCCGCCAGTGTCCCAAGTTGTCGAGCGGTAGAGAGCAGGCCGTACACGCCAACTTTCAGTTCAGTTCCGATTTCACCGTCAAGTGCGCAGGTCGCTTGGTCGCAAGTGGCCGCTCCCTAAGATCGGCTGCTGCGCGCATGTGTGCGCACACCTCTGACTTTGTCCAACCTTCGACGCCCGACTGAGCAGCCAAGTGCCCAGTCCAGCGCCTCCATTGGCAGTACCGTACGTATTGCATCCTGGCGTGGTGTGTTTGCTCATCTTGTGGTATCGGCTTGAGTGCGAGTGCGAGTGCGAGCGCGAGTGCGAGTGCGAGTGCGAGTGCGAGTGAAGAGTAATTGTGTGCCCGGGTGTGCGTGAACCGGTCCTCAAGCCTACCAAAGTTCACCGTTATATCCCGGCGACTCGCACGAAACCCACAACCTCGGGATTGTTGCCAGAGTGTATTCCATATTGAGAGTGCCGAAAAGAGAAAGAAGTCTTCCACCAGCGAATACGCTTGGCATCGGGTCCAGAAGACCCTTGCGCTTGCGATCCCTGGATGAGTCCGTCGAGAGCTGGAAGGGCCGATCGGCTCGGAGTGCCGCTTGTGTGTATAGCTTTTTTCTTTTCATTTGTGTGTGATATTGGAGCTTTGTGTCCCGCTTCTGGGCAGTTTTTGGACTAAGGACTCAGTTCAATCCAGGAAAGCCCACGAACTGCATTTGTGTGCCGCTTGAGCTAGTGATTTTGGGGGCAATCTTGGAGAATCTATTGTGCTAAGCCGATTCCAAGAGCATTCGTGTGAGGATCACAACTGAGGTACTGACCTACGTTCTCGAGGAGACGCTCCCCATCATCTTCCCAGAGAACTCTCAGCCTGGGCGTCAAACCCCAGGTTGGGAACTACAAGACACATGCGCGCCGGTTCGTGTGAAAGCGACCGCGCTCTATCACATAACTGTGTGTTGTCTGTAGTTCCTAAAGGATGCACACAACCTTGAGACCACCAGTAGCGCCAAATCGGATATATAGAGAAAGCTAACACGTGCTGCCATCGATTGATGCGTGTGAAAGACAGTACTCAACTTGTCGCTTCATGTGAAATACTGTGAGGCTAGGGTGCGGCGCCACTTTCGCGACGCTTAATGTGCCATTTGTTATCGCGGAGCACTGGAGTACACCCACAATCCTCACTACCAATCACCACCCCAAATATTAACCCTCTCAAACATATGGACGAAGTGCGCATTTAGAGACAAAAACAAGGGCGAGATTTGAGTAGGTGGCGGAGAGACAGCGAGAGCGCCACAGCCAAATCTCTTGCATCACGACCAGCTCGCGAATGCCAGCACCAAACACCAGGGTGCGGCTGACCACGCAACAGAAGCTCGACCTCTGCATGCGCCACGCCGCGCATTCATCGAAGTCTCTGCGTACGCTTTGCGCTGAGGCGTGTGGCGAGGTTAACCTGCCAAAGAGCCTCTCCCCTGCGACGCTGCTGCAGCTCTTTCGCAACCCCGTGGCGCCCAACAACGCGCGCGTCCAGCCCTCAAGACATCGCACTGCGTCCGTTCCCCAGCGCTCGAGCAAGCGGTTGTGTGTTGGATTCAACGTTGCGAGCGGCTCCAAGTTCCAGTCGTGACATGGGCGACTATCTAGTCGAAGGTAGAGAAGGGACAAGCGGCCCTGATGCGGGACGACGAGTACGAAACAGACCTCCAGCTTGAGAGCGTGGTGTTTTCGAATGGATGGACGCGGCGTCCGCAAGAGCGCCGTGGACTGAAGCAGAGGCGCGTTCAAGGAGAGGCCAAGGCGGCGAAGACAGAGGATGTGGCAAAAGACAGGGCCGCAGTTCAGGCCGTATCAAGCTAATACTGCAAGCGAGACATTTACAACATCGACGAGTCTGCGTACTTTTACTGTCTCCCTGCGAGCATCTCGGTTACCAAGGCGAGAATGTCAGGACGGAAGAAGCAGAAAAAGCGGCTCACAGTCGCGATCACAACGAACGCGGATGGTTAGTGTCGTGTCCCGCTGCTGTTCGTGAGCAGCGCTAGACAGCCGCGTTGCTTCGACAAGAAGACACCAGATGAAGGTATGGTGTGGACTACACTAGCTCCGCGAAAGCCTGGATGACGACCGAGCTTTTTCACGCGTAGCTCTCGCGCTTCAATGATGGCTTGGTACTTGAGGACTGTCGCGTGATCCTCTTGATGGGCAATGCCTCCGTTCGTTGTGTGGACGAGGCGTTTCGGAACGTTGTCGTGCAGTGACTTCCTCTAAACACAACCGCACATATGCAGTCTTAAGATGCTGGAGTTATCAGCGCGTTCAAAAGCCAGCTGAACAGGATCAAGATCGCGCTCATCATCGACATGCTCGACGAACAGATTGATCAAGATGGGAAAACGATCGAAGAGGTGCACATCAACGATCTCAATGGTGTGACAGTGCTGCAGGCGAGGCAGTGAGCTCAAGAAGCGTGGCTAAAAGTCAATCCGACCGCCATCACACACTGCTAGCGACGCGCTGAGGTCATTGACGAGGAGGTATTCAAGTATGTCGAGTCATCAAAAACAATAACATCCTCCTCAGTAACATGTTATCTAATTCCATCATCTGGGTTACACTCTGCCTTGGGGGTATGTTTCAAAAGAGCCGCGCCGCTATTGTGAATAGTTTTTATCTTCATCGGCACTTGAACGTTGCCTCGGAGATATACTATCGAGTATTGTACAAGA